>VDFB02329873.1:135723-220495 GCA_007258455.2 Sequoia sempervirens
AGATTTATTTTTTGAGGTTCTAGATAGAATTGTGTTTGTGATTCTAATTCATTGTTGGGATTACATCTTTCTAGTGTGATCACTATCTTCTATATGTATGGATCTATGAAATTATTTTATCTTCACTTAATATCTTCATATACACAATTTTATGTTGACAAACATCTTTAGAAGTCTAGGATACAACAATTAAAACTCAAGACTTCCTTATCTGGACACCTTTAAAAGTCTAGTCTAGTATACAATGATTAAAACCCAAGACATCATTATCCCCTAGTCTTGCTCATTGTTGTTTTTCATAATATTGAAAGAAAATAAAACAAGGATGCAAGATGACTAGAATAAGGTTTCATTGTAGAACACACGTTCATGTAGAGTTAATTTGCAAGCAAGTAATCATAGTCCATAATCTTATACAATCTTCCCAAAACTTTTTCTTTTGTGCATCTTTCAAAAAATGTTTTTATTTTAAGGCAAAAATGCATAAATATGAGCATGCAATTGTTAAATTTAGGTTGTAGATCTAGGGGACACAATCACATTTGCAATTCTATACGTGAAAAAAAATCTTTACAGATTGGACCAAACCAATTACAAAGATATGATATTGACAATATCTTGAGTAAACATTGGGTTTGGAGCTAGCTTATAAAAATAGACAAATCAAGAAAAATTGACTATTAAGATAATATATTCAAAACAAGATTAAAAGAAAGACACATCAAAATAAAAAACAGATGCAATACACACTTTTCTCCTCTCTCATATATACATACATACACAATTATCTAAATATATATTCTCTATATACAAACTCAGACATATTTATATATACATATATGATATATAATATATATCTAAAATATAGATTAAATTTTCTAAACCTCATGCTATATATCTATCCAATATTCTAAAGAAACATTTAACTAAAATGATATATAATTTTTAAAAAATTAAACAATATATTTTTAAATTTTAATTATATTTTATTATTTTGGTGAAATGTGCTGTCACCGACGTTTGCGACCACTAAATTTGTTTTCAGGACTAGCCTACAAACATTAAGTGGAATACATAATGATTACAAATGACTTGGACACTGTGTACGTATACATAACTTTCTTCTCAATGGCCAATCACTTCCATTGTCAAAAAGGGCGCACGTTTTTTATGGGAGCCAACGCGTTAGATTCTCCTTCAACAAACTCGTTTATCCCAACCACAATACACCCTGTTTTGCATTTCTTGTACCAACGAAGGGTGAAGATTTGATACCCCAGTACATTTCCCTTTCGTTTTGGCATTGGATTCCTTCTTTTTTTTAATAATTTATCAAAGTTGTATCGAAGGAGGTACAATGGTTATGTCGATCGAAAATTAGATTTAGAGAGTATATATTATTTTAATTTATATTTTTTTCATATACGACTTTGAAATACATTTAATGTTGTGGATGACATTTTAAATATGTTTGTATTGCATGTTTGCTTATAATCAATTGCAAGAATGATTTGTAACAATTTAGTTTTGTTTGGAATGCAATCTACAATTTTCTTTGCTTCTATCAAATGAATTTGGAATGAGTTTTTTGCTTGTTCTTTCTTTTGTTCCTACACATTGGAACAAAAAGTTATTAGACTTGTATAAAAAAAGGTATGCTTGGTTTTGTGTCAAAAGTATATATTGTAGGCAATAGAAAGTTAGTTTGTGTTAAGCAAAGGAAATAAGGAGAAGAAAATATAATATGGGTAACGTGGAAAAATCTCAAGATGCATTGATATATGATTGTCAAGCATGCACGTGTACATCATGAAGGTGTGAATGTATTAGGTTAAAGAAAATCTTTTTGTAAAACATGTATTATGAAGATCATAATAAAAAGAATAGATTACAAGGTTATCTACAAATGTTGCATTAAAATTTGTGTACTTGAACTCATTATAATAAGAGTAAATAAAGGCGAGATTTTTCTTTTGTCTTGATAATTGTGTATAGATTATTTTAAATTCTTGAATATCAATCAAAAGAGAATGGTGTTTCTATTTGAAGTTTCTTTATTGATTTAACTCTAGATATTGTTGTAAAAGCTAAGTCGTGTATTTCTATTTTGCTAATATCAATTGTTGCTTTGTCGAGTATTTATCCTTGGAATTTATGTATAATAATTTTTAGTGCCATGGATGGTGGTATTTTTCTACGATTACCTAGAAATATAAGTATAATTTTTGGGTCATTTTGATTCCTTGGTAGACTGCTATGGTTATCAATTCACATCACTACATACAAAGGTAAATTGGGTGGTCTAGAGCCAACTATATACACAATATCTATGACCGCTCCAAGAAACCCATTTACAAGCCCTTCTTGAATCCATAAATTTGTTGTTAACATGATTCATTATCCTCCATAAGCAAAATTTCTTAGGGAAGTCGGTCAACATCATTATCAATGTTTGATTTTACGTGTTTAAGTATTACAACATTAAGTATAACTAGGAGATTTAGTAGTTTAAGCATGTTTATTGTGTAGTCTCACTAAATCATTTGGAGCAAATAGGTGATTTGAGTGATCAAAATATTTTTGTTCATCTATTTACAATAATCTATTTATTTGGTTCATTAATACTTCCCATTCTATTCAATTGGTTTTATATTATGTATGTTTCATAATGTTTAACAAAAGTCAATTAGAGTTTGAGTGTCACCCTATTAATGAAAATTATTTGTAATATAATAATTGTAGTGAAATCATGCCATAAGAATTTGGCATTTAAGCGTGATGTGTAGATAGGTTTGTCCATAACATGTGGTAGTTGTGCCAAGTCACCTACAAGATTGATAGATGTGTCATCAAAGCATCGATGTTGGTGGGGAAAAACTTCACACATTCTATTATAGATTTTCAACAATAGTTGTGACCCTATGAATCTCATCTAATAAACAAGGATGTATTTCACATGCTTCATGTCTTCCTAAAACATTGTTAGTGACTATCCATTTAATAATTATATTTAATTTATTAGAATCTAAAGGGTTGAATATATAGTCAAGGCATGTATGTTGAATACATACAATATTGATAGATGTGTCATCAAAGCATCAATGTTGGTGGGGAAAAACTTTACACATTCTATTATATATTTTCAACAATAGTTCTGGCCCTATGAATCTCATCTCATAAACAAGGATGTATTTCACATGCTTCATGTCTTCCTAAAACATTGTTAGTGACTACCCATTTATTAATTATATTTAATTTATTAGAATCTAAAGGGTTGAATGTATAGTTGTGGCATGTATGTTGAATACAACAATTCTTGTTGGAGCAACTACAAAGTGTCGATTATGTTTTGTGATACTAAACCCTATTGAGCACACAATTATATTGAGGGGGCAGTTGAATCAATATGATACAATATTTTACTTTTTAACTTAACAATAATAATAACATCAATTGCATAATATCAATAACAAGAACACACAATTTACATGAAAACCCTTTCAAGAAAAAGCCATGAAAAATATTTCTTATATAAAATTCTTCTTACAAACTTCCTGGGCACCAACCCACTAGAAACACTATTCCCCACAACTAAGCGCCAACTCATCAAGAGACACCATTCTCTTTGATAGGAGGCACCAACCTCTTTTGCTTACTAAAAACTACTCCTTCAATGGATGATGAAAATTTCTATATTTTTTCATATACCTCTAAAATAAATATCATACTCATAATAATATCATCAAATATGTTATAACATCTTCAATAATCTACTCATAACTCTACTATAACATCTTCAACAATTTTCTCATAACTCTACTATAACTTCTTAAAAAATTCCTTTGGGTCTACTCAAAAACTTTCTTCGGGTCTACTCATAAACTTCCTTCAAGTCTACTCAAAAACTTCCTTCAACTTTGCTCAAGAATTCTCTTTGATATGCTTTAATATACCATAATTTTATCTTCTTATTGAAATTTTCTTGTGTTATTACTCAACACATGTATTCTTCCTTCACAAAATTTGTTACAATAAAGCATGCTCTATATCTACCCTAGTTTTGCCTTCATTCTAAATGATTTTGCATTGAAACATTTATTTTTTCAATCTCCATTTCATCTCCTTTTATAGGTCAAACCCAAATACCTTAAGAGAGGCAAAGTTCCTTTAAAGGACATATTTCATCATAAAGGGAGGTGGCTTCACCCAAGAACATGTCTTTTTGCTAATACTTCATAATGTTGAAAAAAATAAAAAAATATGTGGTATGTGTGTGTCAATGTAGGGGATTTGATATGTGATGGAATGATCTAACACACCTATATTTTTCATAATTTCATTAGAAAACAGAGATCTCCCAAGGATAGGATTGGCTTTCAACCTTGAGGTGAGTCAACCGTATTAGGAAGGTTTGTTGTTTTCTTATGACATAAATGAGTGATTAGTTATTTTGGGAGATAAATTTAAATGCATTAACAAAATCAATTGTATGACCTAACACTTGAAATGTGGAATATCATGATAATTGAAATAGAAATAGTAATTTGCAATTCGATCTGAGAAGGGTAGAGTGATGTGCACCTGGACTAAAAAGTGTCTTTTGAACTCTATTGAAGGACAAATTCACCCTAGGGTGAATGGGTCTTTGTATAGGGGTCCAAAATATGATTTTGTAATCCTCGGATCCCATATCTAAGCTTCTAATTTCTCCAAGTTTTACTATCAAAAATATGGAAATAAAATTTGTAGGTGAGTTTTTGTAGCTTGACAACAATGATGACAACTTTGACAACTATTCAAAATTTCTTTTTTGATCAATCTTCAATCCTTCTTTGCTTGTAAATCTGCACATACAAAGAGAGAAGAAAAATGTTTATTTTTGGGTGAATAGGGGTTTGCCTTAGTCAAACCCTAGTTTGGTAATTAAACCTTAATGATAAAACAATGATAAATGGAAGGAATTTGATGAATGAACAATGTTGTCACAACTCACCAAACCCTTAATAGATACCCTTAGAGGACTGAAGTCTAACACATCTCTCTAAGGCTTGGACATTACATAAATTGGCTTGATTGATTGATTGATTTGATAATTGAATGCTTGAAACCTACATAAAAAAGTTGGCTCCAAAACATGCCATGAACACACATGAACTTTGACATGATGATATGATCTTGATTTTTGTTGTAGATGATTGATAAATTTTCTCTTCAATGCTCTTGACAATAATATTTTCTCTTGTGAATTCTTGATAGTGTGTCTTACGATGGTTAGACTTGAATTTGATAAAATAATTGTATTTATAAGTGTTTATCTAATTTCCCAAAAATTAGATTCCACAAGCTAACATTTGAAACTTGGATTTGAATCATTAAAATGTCACCAAAAGCATATTAAAAATTGGGTCTTGGCACTTAAAGGTGACCCATTTGGGTCCTGGGACTTGAATCCAAGACACACAATTTCCAAGGTGTTTTAATTAATGTTAGCATTTGTTTAATATAGGTTTCCATTTTGGAAAAAAAGAATAACAAGGATTTGGAATACATAATTTAGGTAATTAGAAGCTTAATTAAGTCCAATTAATTAAGGGGATGCAAAACATAGTGTGAAAATGTAAAGTTCATTTTTCTACACTACATTTAGCCTCCACTTTAGTGAGAGTATGAGCCCACGCTCAAACTCACACTAAAGTAGACAAATAAGTCAAGAGAGGTCTAATTGTATAATTTTTGGAAAGATAAGATAACAAGGATCAAGGAGGATGATCAAGCCCCTAGGATCAAAGATCTTGTCATGTCCCCGAAATTATGACACTAAAAACCCTATCGTTGAAATACGAACAAATAAATAAAATGAATAATAAAATACATATTAAAAATATAAAACAAAACATTAGCAATTTACTATTATCATAATTATAATTATCATAACATAATATTAAAATTATCAAATATATCAATATAAATATTAATTATACAAAATAAAACAATTTGATATTATTATTATATCAATTATAATTATATAAATATAATATATCAATTCAAATTATAATTACCTTGATGACATTTTAAATCATCATATAACTAATAACAGTAAGACCCATAATTATTATTATCAATAAACATAATAATAAAATGAGCATATTATAAGGGTGAAGCAACAATAGTGGTTTACAATTCAAGTGAGGAAAGAAAACTCACAAAAAAAGAATGCATGGAAAAAAGCTTGATTTTAGGGGTTCATACAAACCTATTGGTTCGACCGAACCCATTAGGGGTTCGCTAGAACCTGGGTTCGAGTGAACCCTTTTAATTCTTTCCTGCAAAAAAATCCAACAAAACACCTTATAGAAGGGGGGTTTGAATGAACCAGGTTTCAAATGAACCTTCGTTTGAACGAACCCCCCTTATTCCTCATCCTCCCCCTGAGACACAAAAAAACCTAGATTTTGGCATTTTGGAGCTCGGGTTGAGGATGAAAATGGAGGAATCTTCACAAACTGAACTGGAATCAAGTAGTTCTCAGAACAAGCTATCCAACGAATATAATTTTAATATGTTTTGGTTTATTATGTTTTTTTTTTAGTTTTATTAAATATAGGTTTTTCATTGAAAATGAAGGTCTTTGTTTTGCACATGTGGAAAAATAGCAGATTATAAAAAAAAAAAATTGAAAAATATGAGTGCACCAGATATTGAAGTCCTTGATCTAACAAAAAAAAAAAATTGAATTTTGATATATACAAAATAAGTTGTGTTATACGGTTGCGCTATGTTTGAATTATAATTGGTTTGACTTTGAAACTTGATTAAAGAAAAAATATTCAATAAACAATTGTCTAACCAAGTGGAAGCACTAGATATCAGAGTTACAAATCTAAATTCAAAAGAATTAGAATTTTATCCTTCATGGAAAAAAAGTTATGTGCTATACTGTGTGAGTCACTTTTAAAAAATGTTTTTTTTTAAAACTAGTTTCTGGGAGATGGAAAGAAGTGCAATCTGATTCCAAAAATTTTGAAAAAAATATTTTTAAAATCTATAGACAAAATTTGACGAGACTCTGGTTTGCATCATCTTCAAATTCTTCACGGTCTAGCCGCTGTAGGTGCCTGAATGTGAAGATTTAGTTAAAAATAATAATTTCAATGTCTAGTGTGGCCAAAAATTGTAAACCACTATTGTGGGATCACCCATAATAAACGTAATTTTCTATCATAAACATAATGCAGCAATCCCAACACATAATGAATATTAAACAAAACAAAACAAACTCTAAAGGACGTGATGACCCAAATAACACTGGACATGATTCCTGGGAAGAGGTGGATAAGACAAAAAGGTAGCATAAAGAGCCACGATCCCAACAAAGAAAGATACATAGGTGGGTCATCGAGAAGAGAGGAAGGCATCGATCATAAAGTAGGGAATAAGAATATGGAAGAAAGGAAGGTAAATAAGGAATAAGGGAATCATCGTTGAGGAATTAATGAACCATTCAGTCAAAATTTTGATAAGGTGGTGAGCAACAAGTCTAATATTATTATAAGTATAGATACATATATATGTTGAATATATATGTGTGTGTGTATTTATATATTTATTTATATGATAAATATATATATATATATATATAACTTACAATAATGATATATAAATATTTAATAGAAATAATGATGTATACATTATTTAAATAGCTATACATGTTCATATAGAGATCATGATATATATATTTTTATAAATTGAAGTCAATTAGAAATGATGACATATACATACATACATACATACATACATACATACATATATATATATATATATATATATATATATATATATATATATATATATATATATATATATATATATATATATATATATATATTATTTATGATTGTGCAATAATGGTGCTTGTGATAATTAGAGTCTTACAAGTGTTTATGATTCTTTAATATAAATGTGGAGAGATTGTATATATACCTATGTATAGTCATTACCCCCATGCTATGCCCTAATATATTCAAAAAATCCTATGTCTATATATCTTGTTAATATGGATGCCTATAGCCTCTAGCCAGTCACTTGTTGTATTATGATGTCCATGTTCCACAATGATGTGGAAGGGGGATTACAAAGGGGAAATAATGCAATGGAGTCTCCTAGATATGCCACCTAGGTGTGGGACATGATGAGCCCATGAGGGCCAGGGGGTACTTCCTCTTGGGTTATTCGAGGGTACTACCCTTAAGTCTAAGCTAATCTCCACTAGATACACCACCCAAGAGTGAGACGTAATGAGCCCACGAGGGCCAGAGGAGTTTTGCCTCCAGGGATATCTGAGGGTGTTGCTTCTGGGTCTAGTTCAATCATGGGATTAACCATTGTAATCCTACCTTCCTACCATGGTGTAGCATGAGGGGAGGTTCAATTATGAAATGTTGGTTATGACACTTAATATAGATCTACTCGTACTTAATTCCAATGTCCAATATGGAGTACTAACATCCTAATTGTAAGCTAATCTTGTGATTGATCTCTAAATTGTATGTAGGAACTAAACAAGCTAAGATATCTTCTAAGCATTATTTGGGAGGGGGACTGATAATTTAGAGAGAATTTAGTATTAATCCTATTAGGTACATTACAAGTGGTATCAGAGCATGTTCTTGCCTTAACTTCCATTCAATTAGACTTAACTATTCAACCTTCTTAATGCACATGTATACTTTGTAACCTACATGTATTTATGCAACTATGTGTATACCTTGCATATACTTTGTGCTCATATGTATATTGGAGGAAAGGATAGGACCCACGGTGTAGTGCGCAATGCACCTATGTTCTTTCTATTTGGGATGCATTATGGAAATGTGTGTCAATCATTGTGATGTACTAGTTAGCCACTATGATGTGGTGAGTGTTATAGATAGTCACTGTGTATTTGGAACTCGTCATTGTGTTTATGATTACTTTATGCTTAAAAAAACTATGAAAATGTTAAAAATGTTGTTTGTCAAGTTGCTTAAGTTGGTTGGTTGTGTGCTTGAACTACTTGGTTGCATGCTTGAGCTACCTACTTGCCTACTTGAGCTAGTTTCTTGCATGCTTAAGCTACCTGATTGCCTACTTGCTTAAGTTGGTTGCTTATGTGCTTGAGCTACCTACTTGTCTACTTGAGCTAGTTACCTACTGGCCTACTTGAGCTAGTTTCTTGCATGCTTAAGCTACCTGATTTCCTACTTGCTTAAGTTAGTTGCTTGTGTGCTTGAGCTACCTACTTGTCTACTTGAGCTAGTTACCTACTTGATGAGTTGGTTGCTTTCTTACTTGAGCTACTCATTTTCCTACTTGAGCTACTTGCCTATTTGTTTGAGCTACTAGCCTGTGTGGTTGAGTTGGTCGCTTGCTTGCTTGATCTACTTGCTTACTTGGTTGAGCTACTTGGTGATTTATGTATTGAAGTCTATAACTTGTGACTTACATGTATTCATTTTCCTGCTTCATGTCAGATGTGTCTTCAAACAAGACTACTCCTTGTGTGATTATGACTACTTTATGCTTAAGAATTATGAAAATTGTTTAAACTTTGTTTGAAAAAATGCTTCTTGAGTTGAGGAGGTGTGAAAGGATGTGACTCCTAAGGTGAAAAGATGTTTGGAATTGTGGTTGCTTGAGGACAAGCAATATTGGGCAAGAAGGATTGTCATGTCTCTGAAATCACGACACTAAAAACCCTATCATAGAAATACAAATGAATAAAAAAAATGAATAACAAAATACATTTTAAAAATATAAAATAAAATATTAGCATAATTATAATTATCATAACATAATATTAAAATTATCAAATATATCAATATAAATATCAACAATACAAAATAAAATAATTTGATATTATTATTATAATATAAATATATATCAATTCAAATTATAATTACCTTGATGACATTTTAAATCATCGCATAAGTCATAAAAATAATAACAGTAAGGCCCATAATTATTATTATCAATAAACATAATAATAAAATAAACATAATAATCAAATGAGCATAATGATAATAAACGTAATTATCTATATCATAAACATAATGCAAGGATCCCAACACATAATGAATATTAAATAAAATAAAACAAGCAAACACCAAAGGACGTGACATGACCCAAACAACACTGGACATGATTCCTAGGAAGAGGTGGGTAAGAAAAAAAGGTAGCATAAAGAGCCATGATCCCAACAAAGAAAGATATATAGACAAGTCATCCAGCAGAGAGGAATGCATCAATCAGAAAACAGGGAATAAGAATTGTAGACATGTAAAATTGACTTAACACCTATCACAACCCGAAATGTCTTGGAACAACTTGAAATCAACCTAAAACATCTTGGAACATCTCAAAATCAACCTGAAACGTCTTGGGACATCTTAGAATCAACTCAAAATGTCTCAAAACATCTTGGAATCAACCCAAAATATATAAGAACATCTCAAAATCAACTCAGAATGTCTCGAAACATCTTGGAATCAACCCAGAACATCTCGAAACATCTCAGAATCAACATAAAATGTCTTGAAACAACTCAGAATCAACTTGAAATGTCTTGAAACATCTCATAATCAACTTAGAACATCTCATAATCAAATCAAAACATCTCAAAAAAATCTCAAAATCATCCCACGATCATCAAACAACATCAAACATCATCTGAAACCTTAATTCTACTATTAATTGAATAAAAAAAATGTTATTTTATTAATTCACATTTCATCATTTTGACTAATTAAATAAATTACATTTATTTAATAAAGTCCCAATCTAATATTATTTTGTCCTAATTAGTCAAACAACGTCAATTATTTGATTACGTCACTAAATCGCCTTATTCCCCTAAATTGATTAAATTATTAAATCATAATATTTTAATTATGACACTTTCCCTCCAAAATTTGAATAATCAAATCAAACTATTCAAATAATTTATCAAAAATCAAATCAAACTAATGCAACTCTATTTGCAAAAGTCAAATTTGATTTGCACATTCAACTCCAAAAAGGAATTAATTAATTCATATTCCTCACCCACTTTCTGATTAAGAAAATCATGGGTTGCTAACTAAGCAATCTAATTTTGCTAACCATTCAATCTATTTCCTAATTAAAATCAATCAATTGTTGATTGATCAATCTGAACCCTGACTAGCCAATCTATTCTTCAATCACCCAAACTGTGTAATCAACTTTGCACAATCTTCTCATGTCTAAATCCTCTCTGTGTGTAGCGTGTTTTCTAACCCTAAATGATGCAAAACAAAAGAAATGAAAAAGAAAGAACACAAAGCAACACCTCAAGATTAGCCTAGTTAGACTTGAACAAAACAAAGATGAAACCAAGATTTTACCTTGCCCAAGTTGATTGGTTGGTTGGCCCTTTGGATTTATTTGCTTGTGTTCTCCTTGATGGAAAATCACCTAAAAATTATATGCAAAATGATCTATGTGCAATGGAGGATGCAATGATGGAGTTGGGTATTGGATAAGTGTATGAAAATGCATGCAAAATGAGCTTGAAAAATGCAACAATGGTGATTGAAAGAGCTTGAATGCTTGAAGATGAGTGTTTGAGTGCTAGAGTGAATGCTTGTGAATGAAAATTGTGAATGTGAATGAATGAGAAATAAGACCAAAATCCTCTATTTTAGGGGAAAAGTCTCTAGAGAAATGGAGGGATAGGATTTAGCCACCATGGACAAGATGAAGGGTTGTGGTGAGTTGAGGACTCACAAAACCTCACATCTTGCCATGTGGAAATGAGGTGAAAAGGGGGAGTGTGATGTGGAGGTACTTGAAAGCACCTTGGGATTGAGAGAATATTTCCTCAAAAAGGAAGTTCTTGTCCCCATGTGGGAAGGATGTGACACATGAGGATTTTTGGAATTCCTTAATAATCCTCATGGGAAAGAGAGAAATCTTGGAGCAATTTTGGGGATAAGACAAGGTCTCCTCATAAAGAAGGTCCTTGTCCCCGTCTCATCATAAAGGAGGTCCTTGTCCCCATGTGGGAGATGTGACATGAGATATTTTAGAATTTCTCAACAACCCACATGGGGAAGAGGAAAGCATTGGAGCAATAATTCACATGGGGAAGAGGTTGTCTTGGCCAAATGAAGAAAGCACTTATGAAGGTTGACTTAGAGGAATTCCATAAATGGCATGAGGATTAGATTAAGTTTGTGCAAACAGGTGATTAAGGAAGCTAATGGAGGATTAGAAGCAAGTTGTAAGTTATGGAGGATGTGACATTAATCATAATTAAAGGTGTGCACATCTTAATCATGGATTAATTAAACTAATCCAAATTAGAAGAGGATTGTGGAGGATGTGACAAAGAAAGAAAAAAGAGGGAATTTAAAATTGATTTAAATTCAAAAGGCCAAATGACTAAATTATTTATTTAATTTAGAGAGGAAGGGATGAAAGGTAAAGTATTTAATTATTAAATTAAATACATTAGGAACCTAGGAAAAGGGGAAATATTAATTAATTAAATTATTTAATTAATATTGATGAATAGAGGTGACGAATTTGACCATACGAGAGTGGTCAAATTTGGATGTCTACACTCAACACATTTTGACCGTTGATATGGATATTCTCTAATGCAATCCTAATCGTTGATTCAAAATATCTTTTCCTATATAACAAACCTCTCCCCTCACAAACATGGATCGGAGAATCAACATACTTTTGCAACGAAGTGTTGTCACAATCACCATTGATAGAGCTTCAACCTTTTTCGATTAACCAAGCATCATTCATCCAGCTTTTACGCACAAACTTTAGAGGCTTCACATTGACAAGAACAATCCAACATCAAGTGAATACACTCTACTATGGGATGGTAAAGTTGTGCTTATTGCTTGCTTTCATTTTTATAATCATAGGTTTCTTAATGTATGTTCAATTAGCTTAGTTTCATTTCGTATGTGTAGGATAGGATTTTAGATTTTCTATGTTTGATATTAGTTTAGATCATAATTTCAATTGCAGTTTGATCTTCATTATTCATCTAACATCTTCCCCCTCACACAAGAATATGGAAGAAATGAAGGTAAATAAGGAAGAAGAGAATCATCGTTGAGGAATCAATGAACTGTTCAGTCAAAAATTTGATAAGGCAGTGAGCAGCAAGTCTAATATTATTATAAGAACATAGATACATATATATATATATATTACAATAATGATATATAAATATTTATTAGAAATAATGATGTATACATATTTAAATAGATATGTGTATTTGTATACATATTCAAATAGAGATCATGATATATATATTATTTATGATTGTGCAATAATGGTGCTTGCGATAATTATTGAGTCTTACAAGTGTTTATGATTCTTTAATATAAATGTGGAGAGATTGTATATATACCTATGTGCAATCATTACCCCCGTGCTATGCCCTGGTCTATTAAAAATTCCTATGTCTATATATCTTGTTAATATGGATGCCTGTAGCCTCTAGCCAATCATTTATTGTATTATGATGTCCATGTTCCACCATGATGGGGAAGAGGTATTACAAAGGGGAAATCATACAGTGGAGTCTCCTAGATATGCCACCCGGGTGTGGGACATGATGAGCCCATGAGGGCCAAGGGGGTATTACCTCCTAGGTTATCCGAGGGTACTACCCTTAGGTCTAGGCTGATCTCCACTAGATACGCCACCCGAGGGTGGGATGTAATGAGCCCATGAGGGCTAGAGGGGTTCTACCTCTAGGGATATCAGAGGGTGTTTCCTTTGGGTCTAGTTCAATCATGGGATTAACCATTATAATCCTACCTTCCTACCATGCTGTTGTTGATACTCAATTATGATTGTCATTGATGTCAAACTTCTCTACAGTTTCAGATGATTCTCTCAGCTTGGTTATATTCAGTTGGTCTCTAATTTGTAGTGGACAGTATTCATTATGGCTTTTTGTGATCAGTTTACTCTCTTGGCATACTTGGCTTCTATTTCAGTTTCAGTGCTCAGTTTGTATTTTTATCTCTTGACGGTACTGATCTGCTTGTGTTCTTTGACAGTGACAGGTTATTTTAATGGTTTCAGGGTTGTTGTCAAGTATTTCATTAGATCAGCATTTCAATTCAGTTTGGCTTTGTTAAGGGCAATTCTTTTGTTTAATATCATGGGCATATTTTGATCGGTAATCATACCTTTACTATCGGCGTGAGAACCATTCTATCTCAGCGATGTAGAATGGCTAAGGTTTAAGTCCTTCAGTGAAACATATTGAAGTCTACAAAACATATCATTGATAATGTTATGTCACAGCGATCGGGATTTTCATCTCCAGGCATCATTCGGCATAACGGTGACTAAGTCTTGTCGACCCCATAGTGTTGTTTTCATCGACATAAGTGTTATTGTTCGTGGCAGGGTCTTGCCGAGTCTGTTGGTGTCTCACCAACCTGTGGTGGGAGGGTGCACTTCAGCAAGAGTTGGAGTCATCGCCATGGGGTCTCAACGATATTCAAAAGTCTTACCGACCCTGCAGCGAAGGAATCTCATCGGTAAGAGTTAGGTTCATCAGCATATGGTCTCACCGACTCTCTTATGTCTTGCCGATAGGTGATAATGGGGATTCATCGGTAGGAGTTCTATCTTCGGTATGATATCACAGTGAGTTTTTTGTGCCTCACCGATGTGTTATTTAATGCTCATTCCGTCCAGACAAGGTGGTTTTCATTGTGAGGTCGTGGCGATTTCAAATTGTCTTGATGACCGAAATGTGAATGGAAATCAAAAGGGACTCTGTCGGTATGAGAATTGAATTCTCTTGGCGAACTAAAGTGGTCAGAATGTTTCGGTATAACTTTATGTATTCTACATGAGGTCTCTCCGATTTCAATTGGTTATAGCGACCCGCTTGGGATAGATGGTCTCATCGGCAGGAAAAATCTTATGTCACGACGACCAAATGAATTAAGTGTTCACTCGGTGAAACTTAGGACATTCGATATAATGTCTCCCCGATGGTTTGAAGCTACAACGATTCTCAAGAGAAAAAAAGGTTTTTCGATGTGACTTAGTGTTCTCTACAAAAGGTCTCTCCAAGTGTGATAAGTCATAGCGATTGTGATCAAAACAAAAGAACATCGATGAGAGTTTCCTTATGTCTCAGCAAACAAGTCTTTCGGTGAAACACAATGAAATTTACAAAACGTCTTCCCGACCTTATGTTGTCTTAGCAATGGTGAATGTTCTTTACGGGGACATCGGTGTGACATTTGTTCATCGATATGACTTTCCAGCGATAATCATTTCTCTTGTCGATATATTTTTTTTAGGGTTTGACGTGCTCTTTTGATGGTTGTGCGAAAGCCAAACATGGCACTATATGATTTTAAGATCACTCATCATTTTGTCACTATAAATGGTGCCCTTGTCTTTATTGCTACTTGTAACGGCTAACAGGTTGTTTGGATCCGTTTGACTGCTATTCTTGGTACAATTTTCTGTCTAGAAGCTCGACTGAGGTAAAATGAATTAGTGGGGTTCTATCGGTTACAGTTTTGAATTCAACTTACTCATTGTAGAATTTATTATTTTTGATCATGGGTATTCTAGAAATGAAGTTTATCTGACTGGGTATTCTAAAAATTTTATTTTATTTTGGGCATTTGGGTGCCAAGCAAAACTGTTTCAAAATGGATTTAAAAGCGTTTGATTATGTTTTCACTGAAGCATTTTTGCTCGACAGAGCATTGATTAGATATATTGTCAAAGGTTTAGCCGTTTTTCTCAGAAGACTCTTGATTCTCTGACATAAAACATTTAAGAGAAGTAACATGGCTCTGCTCTCCCTGACCATGAAGATTCTTGAAGACTTGTTACCTGAAACAAGATGTATAAATACTTACAGAAAAACTTTTTTCTATTCTGGTACTTCTATTGTAATTCTGAGAGTATCTAGGCAGTATGAAATGAATTGTAAACTCTGCATAAGCTATGTATACAAAAGGTAAAGATGTTGTAAAAGGAGCTCTTCTCTATATAATATTTTAGGGATTCAATTTGTGGATTCTTAAGGTATTCTGTAGACGAGAGAATAGATATGTTTGTGCTTTACTGAAAACAGAGTAATCCTCCGTGTTATCATTATTGTTCAAAACATAATTTGAGGGGTTGGTGCTCCTTGAGATTGGTGTCTCAAAATGAGGGGTTGGTGCTCCTTGAGTGGGTGCTCAAAAATTAGCCTATAAGGCATTGTGAACTTTTGTTTAAAAGATTAAGCCAGGAAGGCATTTAGGGAGTGGTTTTTATACCCCAAGAGGGTTTTCCACTCGGTAAAATTTGGAGTCTTTTTGTTCTTCTGAGTTCCCTTTGCTTTACTGTGATTGTTGATTATATTAGTTGACTGTTTGGGTATTATCTTTCTCAATTCTGTTTATGAATGATTACATTCAACCCATGAATGCATTAATTAGAGTATATTGAGATCAAATATGTGCTATAGTTTTTGAATTTGTGAAAATTGGTCAAATCTGTTATAACACTGATTCACCCCCCCTCTCAGTGTCATTTTAACTCCAACAGGTGTAGCATGAGGGGAGGGTCAATAATGAAATGTTGGTTATGAAACTTATTATAGATCTACTCGTACTCAATTCCAATGTCCAATATGGAGTACTAATGTACTAATTGTAAACTAATCTTGTGATTGATCTCTAACTTGTATGCAGAAACTAAACAAGTTAAGATATCCTCTAACCATTGTTTGGGAGGGGGACTGATAATTCAGAGAGAATTTAGTATTAAGACTATTAGGGATATTACATATCCCATGGAAAACCAACAAAGGCACAAAGAGACACACGTATGCAGCAACAACATAAGATACATCATATAATGTCAAAATTAATGTAAAGAGGGAAAAAGGGTGGACCAAGCTTTGACTATTTGTCTAAAAGGTATGCATAAAGCCTAGGTCATTTGTCCATAAATATGCTCACAAAGGCTAGTGTAGTATGATATACACTAGGTTAGCCTCAAGGAGTGAGAAACACACACTGGGTCTACAAGGTGTGAACCCACAAAAAAAAGATGGTAAATGGGAAAGTCATGCTAAGTCTATAGGCTCCCATACATCGACCATACCAAAAGTTATACTCAATGAATAAAGTGCCACACTAAATGGTCACAAGCTTTCACAAGGCACCATTGGCAAGCAAGTTTTATTATGCTTGGTGGCCAATAATTAGTTTAGGATAGTCAAAGGGGTTTTTCTTAGTTCATGAAAGGTTTCAATTTAGGGATCATCACACTCAATATCGCCACTAAGAGATGACTAGTCAAGGGATAAAATATTCACACCTTAGGGAATGCAAGCCATAGCATTACCATTAACAGGGATGTCATATGCCAAGAAAGGCCACAGTCTTGAAGGACATCAAACCCAATGTCACCATAAAGAAGACACGTCACTTGAAATAAAAAGACCATGCATTGAACAAGGTCATGTCATTAACCCAGCAACTTGCTGGAGGCATAATGCCCCCCACTTTAAAGAAATTGCTAAACAGCATGACGTGAGCAATTACTTTAAAGTAGGGAATGATAAAGGAAAATACATGAGAGATTATTTTGAAATCCCTATGCCAAACATATGTTTCCAAATAGAGCTATGCCATGGAAAGGAGGTTGCCATGGAAAGGAGGTTTCCCCCCATATGCAATCCTAAGATAACAAATAAGAGATCCACAGATTTGGGGTGAGCATATGTCTTTGCTACAGTGATATAATAGAGCACGAAGTCATCATCATTCCCCAAATACTCATAGAATAAAGAACACAAAGGAGGAATGACATGTGGAGACAGAGAGAGAAGACAAACAATCCTTTTGGGTAAACATGGAGGAGACCTAAATGTCTCAATGGTTTGCATCGTCCCCAAAAGGAAAACACAAGACAAATAAAAAGATAATAGTTATGATAGATAGAAGAAGGAAGATAAAAATACAAGAATGCCACAATAGATTCACTTCCTTTGTATCCTTGCACCAATGAGTGACAAGGTTCATCCAAAGTAGGCTCACAAACATAAAGACATGCCAAACAACATAGTATGGTGGATCAAATTATGCACATGCAATCACACAAAGAATGTAGAAACAAATAAATCTAGTATGCCACATGCAAGCCAACCTAAAGCAATTTGTTTGTATCCAAATCTTGTTCATCATAGGTGGAAGTTGGATAACTAGCCAAAGAGGCACCAATGAGTGTTGTACTAAGACAATCACCAGGTTCAACACATGGTGATCACTCTTGTTAGGAAGTTCATCATGATTGTTCTCATCTAAGCTCATGCAAGAGGAAAATAATAAATTCAGATCATTATGCACTTCCTCATCAATCTTAACAATCTCATCATCATCCAAATTAATCACAACAAGAAGTCTAATGATAATTTCCATAGAGGTTTCATGTTGTTGTTGTGGCAAAGGTAGAGAATCATCATGCTTTATTTGAGTTAAAATTTGGTCTTGGTTTGTTATCTTTTTTTAACTTATGAGTAATAGCATGACGTCTACGCCTAATTTTTTTAGAATTTTGGTTTCTTTTTGCATAATTTTCGAGTTGTATTGGTGTAGAAGCAAGTTTATCAACCATAGGTTTCTTTTCTTCCCACGAGGGGGAAATGGAAGGAGCCATCGAGGGTTGGTCTGCCACTTTCTCTTTAGGTTTATAAACTTTTATTTATCTTAGGAGCACAACATGAACTGTATGGTCATCTCTTAGGATCTTGTAGGATATAGGTGGAGGATTTGGCATGGATTTGTCTTGGTTATTTGGAAGATCTTTTGGTTCAATCATGGGTTGAGGGATATTGCTAAGAGATAATTTTGCTGTGTGCTTTGCCTTGAACTTTTGGTAAGATTTGAAAAAGAATTCCTTGATGGGAAATAAATGTGTTTTGCTTTGAGCCTTCTATGTTCCTTCCATATCCATTTTATTGCCTTTTTCCTAAGTCTTTATACCATTAATTATGTTAGAAAAATGTTTAATATGATAAAAGGATATAAAGGTGCCTTGATTTATCAAATAGTGAACTAATTAATTCACTTTGAATGGGTTTTAGCAAGATCTAATTAAAGGAGGATCTTGGGTTGAAAATTGTGCAATGGAGGAGCTGTTGATCTTTTTATTTCCAAGTACTATCTGTTATTTTTTTAAATTCAAAAAGACTGTTATAACTATTATTTGGATTTAGCAGCTAAGTTTAGATTATTAGTATTTTGGTTTGTTGGCTATAGGCCACAACAAACATATCGCTATCTTTTCATAAGACTTATTGGTGACATATCTACAATTGGGTCTGTGCAAGATCATGGGGTTCCAAAAAGTGGCGATGTGAAAAAAAGAGTTTTTAACACGCCCAAAAATGCAAAATTTCCACTTTGACTTTTTGCAGGCTTAGGTACAATATCCGTTTTGTTTTTCAAAATGGATATTCATTTTGGCATACGTTCCTATTAATATGCAAGCCCACAACTTGGGAAAAAGAAAAGAAAAGAGTTTCAAAGGCTTTTGAATTCCCACATAGCCTTTTAGCAAGAAATTTTCTACAACCATAAACTACATATCAACAACAATAAATTGCCAACAATAAACTATGGCTGCACCCAACTTAGCCATGACATTATGAAAGGAACTCGATTTTGTTTTAAAACTATTTAAATTGAAATTAAATCAACTTTGAATTGTATTTTAAGTGATGGTTTTATATAAATGATGAATGAGTCAAGATGCAAGTTGGGGGAACCTTATTCTTGCATAGTCGACTAGTGAAACCCCATACATGGCATATTTTTTGAGTGGTGGCAGTTTTGGGAGAGCTATTCGAGCCCAAATAGTAGTTGATTTTTATTGTTAGTAAACCATTGTTTGAATAAATACAGAGCAAATGCTCATCATTTGGAGGCTCATTCATTTGGTAATATGAAGATAGTGCATGCATGAGTTTGAGAGGAGAGTGCATGAGTTTGAGAGGAGAGTGAAGTTTTGTGTAGATTATTTAAAATTTATTTATAAATTTGTCAAAGAGTGAGGATAGATTACTAGTTTCAATTATATAATTTCTTGATATTTGTAGTTTAATAGTTTAGAAGCAAGGGAAAGGTGCAAGAGCAGAGTTGAGAGTTGGAAATTATGGAGACAATGAGTTAAAGCTGAGTTATAGTGCAGATTGGAAGTAAGGTTTATCAAGAATCAAGTCAAGCTATTTTAACCTAGACATGATTAAAATAATTCTCTTTTTGTTTCTTTCAAATTTTGAGTCAAAGCTCTTATTTATCTGAGTTTTCTTATGCCATTGTTATGTGAAAATCATGGTTGTTAGAAAAGTATATGAGTGCATATATGAATAGCTTAGTTATTTATGCATAGAGATAATTTAAAATACAAAGAGATAATGAGAACTAAGGAAGCCAATTGGGTATACCTAGTAGTTTTCTTGAATTATATTGTTAAATTATGTTTGCAATACATGATTTTGAATTATTATTTATATATGTATTTGAGAGAAAGAGAGATTCAATGGAAGGTTAATATCTCTCTAAAGTGGTTTTTAACCAAAACAACTAGCTTATTAAACCCAGGTGGTGAAGAAATGCTAACTGTGAGAATATGATATTTATCCCAATGAGACAGTGTCTTATATTGTTATCAAACAAGTTTATATTATATTTCAATAAGAAGGTCTAAAATACAATAGAAGTGATAATGCCTTTATTATCTTTTGAACGTTATATAATTATATAATAGACCAAGAGTCATTGTTATTACCTATTGATTGAAAAACACATATCTTAGATAGAGGACTTTATTCTCTTGTTGTTAATCAAAGGCCTTAGTGTAAGATATTTTAAGGTGCAACAACACAAATAACTCTCAAGTAGAAAGTATTCTCTAGCATGGCCATAGACTTACCATACATTTATATATAAGAACATATGTGTCAAAATTATCTATATTCAAACAAGCATAGGTATTTTATATAATTATAGAAAAGATAACGTTAGAGAAACTTGTGAAGAATTTGGAGATTAGTCAGATGTTTCTTAGTTGAGTTATCAAAAGTAAATATATTATTATGTTGAATCATTAATGAACATTACTATGAATATAAGATTTTATAATGTATCAAACTAAAAGATATTTAATATCATGAATAACCAAATCAACTATGGCATTGTAGAAGGATAGAGCCATACTTGGTATTACAACGAAGAGTTTGAACCATTATTTATGTCCAGAAGATGATTGCCTGTTTACGTCCAAATAATAAACATTGGACAACTGAAACTTTAATACAGAGAAGTAATCTTCAATTCAATTTTAATACTTTATTATTATACATATCAACATATTGTTAGTACTTTAGATTGAGACCAAGTGTGTCTAGTTGATGACATGGTGTCATCGGTATTAACTAATTGTGCATAAAATAGGAGAGTAGTTACTCCCATGGTTGAAACTAAGGACTTGAGGAAAAGGTAGTTTTCAAGTTCCAGGATGTTACATGAACATAACTGGAAATATTTAGTCAGAAAAGTATAACCAGTCAAGTCATTTATTGACTTAGTAAAAAAGGACTCAAATAAGAGGCAGTTGCCTAGACCCAAAATGTTGCAAGAACATAACATGGGTATTCGAGTCAAAAGTGTTAATCCTACTTAATTGATTAGTTGGCACTAGTGAAGTCATTAATATTGAAAGAGATTCTATATGAGTTAGTTAACGTTTGGGTCAAACCAAAAGTAGAGTTAACCATAGATCAAGCAAGATTTCCAAGTTGAGTTAGAGGTGGGTGAACTTACAACACTACTCCCTTAGAAAGTGGAATTGATTATATATCAAAAATTTGGCCAAAGTGTAAAAGTCATTGCTTGCACTTGCTAGTTCACTATGCTCTAGGTTTGTATAGCTTGTCAGTAGTGCCATGCATAGTTGGAAGGTATCCATAGTTGTATGACTATACTTGTTATGTAGGACACAACACTAGATACTTAGATGAAAATACTAGGGGTTCCAATACTAAATTCTTCATTGAAGGGTAATGCCACTTCTAGTTGGAAGGTGTACAAGGGACCATTGGTTTGTGGTTGGAGGTAAAATGCTTGGGTGATGCTCTCCCTCTTATCGAGGCTTGTGAAACAGAAGAAGTGTAATCCAGATAAGGATGCCTTGACCTTGTACTCTTTGTAAATTATGAAATGTTTATATGATCATGAGATCTATTGTAATCTGTATTTGAAAAGATGAGTTTCAATTAAATGAAGTTTATGTTATGCAATGTTATGTGAAATTATTTATGTAGAATGCAAATTATGTTATTGAAAAAGAAAAAAATATTTCTTGTTTTTGGAATCATTGAATTATTCACTTAATGAGTTAAAACTTAGGTGAAAAATATAGAGTAAACATTGGGTATGTTACAAATCTTTCCAAAACCGAGCCTTATCACCATTGTTCACTAGCCAAGATAGGTATGGGGTTATTGCATTTCTGCAATCCATGAGAAAATTCCACATTTTCAAACCAACCTTTGGATTTTGGATTGTGAAGATTATTTTTGGCTCATTTGAATCTAGATATTTAGCTTGCATGATTCTGCAACACTTTGCATTAGGTTTTGCAAACATATTTTGGGCTATTTTCCCCCTAAAGTCCTATTTCTTGCTTCTAGATCATGGATTCCTACACCACCCTGGGTTTTCTATTTGCAAATATTTTCCCATGAGGTAGGAGGGATTTATTATTATTTTTTATTAGTTTCCAAGTTTGTTTGCCAAAGGAATTTTTCCATAGCCTTTTCAATGTCATATTGCACCATTTTTGGTAATTTTAACACAAACATTATGTAGTTTGGCATTGTTGCAAGAACATTCTTGATCATCACCAACTTTCCTGTAAGAGTGAGAGATTTTCCTTTCCATGAAGCAACTCTTTGCTTGATAACTAATAGCACCTTTCCCTAAAATGAGAATTTGTGGGTACTAACAAAGAACGAGATACCTAGGTACTGACAATGCAACATAGTTAAGTTGAAACCCATAGTTGGTAGGATTTTTACAATAATGTTTGGGGTAGTGTTTAAAAATCAAATTAAGATTTGGAGGGGTTAACCAGTTGGCCCGAGACTCTAGAGTATACTTCAAGGTCCTGTTTGATAGTCTTAGCTTCTATAAGAGATGGATTACCAAGGAGGAGTGTATTGTCTGCAAAAAGAGAATGAGTCATTGAAATTGAAGTTCTTTCTAGTTCAATACCTTTTCAATTGTCTTCTTGAGGGACAACTGAAATATACCTACTTAAAGATTCTACCGTTAAGATGAATAGGAATGGGGATAAGGGATCCCCTTGCTTGACTCCTTGTGATCCACTAAAGAAGCCCTTTGGATTTCCATTAATAATGATTGAAAAATTTGCCCTGAGAAGGCCCAAATGGATCCATCTACACCATTTGTTTGATAAACCAAACTTAGACAAGACTTTTTATAGGAATTCCCAATTTACTTTGTTGTAAGCTTTCATCGTGTCAATTTTGATTGTCATTTGCTTTTGATTTATCACTATGGATAGAATGCAAGGCTTCATGAGCTAATATTGATCCTTTTGTTGTTTCTTTGCTAGGGAGAAAACCACCTTGCTCTTCTAAGATTAGCTTGGGGTCCAATTTTTCTAGAATTAAACTTATAGCCTTTGTAAAAATTTTGTAGATTGCGTTGCATAGGGCTATAGGCCTAAAGTCCACAAAGGATACCAGGTTGCATTTTTGGGGACTAAAGCAATATTTGTTGTGTTGAAGGACTTGAGGATGGTCCATTCCTTCTTCATTCTTCCAAAGCAAGCCATATGTCACTACCCATGAATAACCAACACTTTTGAAAGAAGGAAGCAATAAGGGCATTTGGACTTGGAACTTTATCTAGAGGCAAGAAGAAAACTACTGCTTTTACTTACTCCAAGGAGAATGCTTGCATTAGCTGGATATTGTCCTTGTTGAATAATAAGTTCGATATTATATTTTATTATATATAATAATATTATAATACATAATATATTAGATATTAATATATGGATATCACATATTATACATTGTATTTAAATATATTAATATAATATTATGTATTATATTGTCTATTGTATAATAATACTATATTTTTATATATTTTTTGATACATAAGTTGTAGGGATAAGGGCCCACTCCCTTTATTAAAAGATAATAAAATTGCATAGAACTGCCAAAACGCAGAGAAGGAGCAAAAAGCTACAGAAATCTCTAGAAGAAGAGAGAAGAAAGGGGAAAGCTAAAGAGATCTACAGAAGAAAATAAGACTAAAACAAGTTTCCAAAAAAAGATACGGTGGTACCCAAAAAGAGAAAACAAAGCACAAAGGCTCAAAGATTAGCCCAAAATTATTTTCGAAAGAGAAGCACCTCTAGAGTCTGCCATGAGCTAGCTTCCATCGCTTCTAAACCTCCAATACGAAGCTTCTTTGTAGAAAACTTCCTCCCAACCTTCCGCTTTAAACCACAATCAGGTTTAGATTTGCCACTTAAAAACTGAGAAATCCTGAGTTTCTTGGGGGGCTAGACAAAAATCATCATAATAGTCATGATTTTGCCCATCCAAGTCCTCCATAAAAGGGAAAGTGCCATTAGATTCAGAGCCATCTTCCTCCATCCTAGAAGGAGAATTAGATGGGAACTCATGAGCAAAGACACTAGGAAGAGAAGAAGGACCAACCTGATGTTCCAAAATAGGAGATGAGGGAACTGCCTACTGATCCAAAATTGGCTCCAACACTAGGTGAATATTGAATAACTTACCATGATTCCTCTAAATGAACTCAGTGTTAGGAGCACTACCTTTTTGATCCACTTTTTCAAGCAAACATTCATCACCCCAGCAGACCTCTTGAGGGAGCAAGCTTCAATCCTGTGTCCAAGCATATTGCAACAAAAGCAACAGAAGGGTAAACCCTCATAATTTAAAAATTGAGTCCAAACACCATGCGAAGAATGGATCTGGATAGAATGAGAGAGGGGTTTAGAAATATCCACCATTGCATACACCTTGTAGAGTCTGCAATTTGAAACTACCCTGTCTGAATCAAGCTTGACAAAGGAGCCCACCTAATTGATCATGTTGCTAAGCATATCCACATTTTTGAGAACTAGAGGTAGGTTGTAAAGCATGATCCAAATAGGAATAAGAGTAATCCTCATGGTAGCCGAATCAAAGAAGGGTGACCAAGGTGAAATAAAGAGGCTAGTATGCCCCAAAAACTAAGGCCCATTTTACAAGACAAAATTGCAATCCTTTGCAAAACAAAAGGTTACCAAAAAAAACCAAAAACTAAAGATTCTATAGAAGGGAGAGACAACTTACTCCAGGTGTCCTTGATCCAATCAATAATAGAGGACACCAATGGACGCTTGTGCGGACATCTCAAAACAACTGAGCGAACACCCAAATCCTCTGCAATATTATCAATACAACCATTAGAAATGCTAAAATCCACTGGCTCCTCAGAAAAGGAGACCACCGAATCCCCCAAGGAGAAATAAACATCACCAACATGAGGGTTGTTATCCTTATTTGGCAAAGGGGAGGGAATAGAGAGAACCAAAGAGCTGGGTGGATTAGGGTTTTCCTGCAAAACAAAGCTTAGAGCACACATGATAAGGGTTTGCCCTGTTCTGACACCCATCAACAAAACCATTATGCATGACACCAGAAGCCTCCCCCATCTTGTTAGCATCTAGAGGCTCAAAGGTTTGAGATGGAGCATTTAGCGCAGAGACCTGAGAATCCCCTGAACGAAGATTATATCGCTTCCATCCCTCTCCCACCACAACATTTCGTCCACCATGCTTCGAGCTAGGAATGCGTGAAAATTTTCCATAAGGTTGTGTCTTTGTCTCACCGATTTTTGGAGTTCCATCCACATGCACAGCCTGAGCAGAAGTGTCACCATTGCAAGAGCCCTTGCACATTGTCACTCAAAACCGATAATACTATATTACTACCTCTTAAGAAATTTATATTAGGTATAAATTGTTTGATTTTAGAGCTAGTAGTTTGTAGCGCCATCAACAACACATGTCACATAAATATTAAAGGTAGGTGATGTGAGTAGAGGAGACAAGGAATCTTTAACTATCCGTAAGGTAAGTTTTTAACTCTTTTGACAAACATGAGTATTCCTTCCACTAACATGCCTAGACTGTTAGTAGTAGGTGCAACATGCATGTCACCATCAACTACACATGGTGCATCTTGATGGCTGCATAGTTAGTGCCCTTTATTGGTGGCACATAAGCCCTCACCTCTTCTTACCTACCCATATCATGTCACCTCTCTTGTTCTCTCCAATAAATGCCCACACAATAGGCCCATATGCAATCCATACCTCATTAATTTTGCTACATTGACCACCAATACCCATGTGGAATGGTCCTTTTGATCAAGATGTGACATAATGATATTTGAATTTACAAGGTGGACAACATATAATCCTAAAATAATCATCCACACACGTACACGGAGATTGTTATATCACCCGTCATAATTACAACACCATCTTTCATCACTCAAGTGCAAATGAAAACAAACAAAATATCCACCTTTTTAAATTTAAATACAAAAGTATGAAATGTGGCTAGATATTAATAAAATAAAAAAGTAACAATTTGTAATCAAATACTCCCTTCAAATACATGGTAATCACTCAAAATAATAGCTTCAAAGCCATCCCAAGCCTTCAAATGATTATTGATTTTTTCCAAGAGGGGATCCACCCTAGTCCCATGATTAGCCAAAAAATTCACGAGCTTGTTACATTCTTGATAACAATGAATGAAAAAAACGTTGTCAAATTGATTATACCAAGTCAAAGCTTTCTCTAGAAATGATTTAAACTTCTAATTGCAAACAAACATCTTGAAGAGACCCTCAACAAGCAGCTTCAACACATGGATCACCACACCGATCTAAGACCCTCAACCATTGCCAACCACTCAACCTCATTATCTATCTTGGGTTCATTTAACAAATTGCCTCCTATCATTATACAAAACACAACCAACTTTTGCTAACTCTAGATTATAAGCTGAACAAAACCCTTAAAATATTTTAACCAAATATTATTAATATGGTTGACTTTAACAAAAATGCTATTCGTGTTGGTATTATCTTCCTATTTTTCAATGAAACTCTATCTTTAAAATTCTTGTTAATCTAATATCTAGAAAAAGAAAGGAAGTAGCCGTTTAATATCATTTTATATTCCTTTCAATCAAATCTAAAAATTAGGAAGCCCTAAAAGTTTAAAGAGCAATCTAAATTGGACGCTCCACTTCGCCGTCCCGCCAGAATTTAAATTTAAAAAAAAAAGTTGAGTACACCAAACACGGACCAAACGACCGCCACATTTTGAATTTGAAATCATAGATTGAGTAACTACCTTTCGCTCAAAAAATGCAAGGGACTGGGCGCCATCGATCTCAATCTCAATTCAATATATACTCCTTATTCCTCAACCTAGTCGTGTACTAGTTCTTAGCTGAGGCGAATCCATCAGAAGGAGGGGCCTCCGTTGCTGCGACAAGCTTAGGCTTTATCTTCCTCTGGGTATTTCTGAATTTTATCAGTTCAAGGTGAATTTCACAAGGCATGGTTTTGTTTCCTAGTTGGGGTTATTTTTGAGTAATTGTTTTGAGCTTCAATCTTTTTTCTTTGTGGGTTTACCGTTTTCAGATCAATCATGGCGGTGGTTGGTGAAGAGCCTCTGTTGATGGAAAATCCCCAGAGGTTTTGTATGTTCCCAATCAAGTACCCTCAAGTTTGGGAAATGTACAAGAAAGCGCAGGCTAGTTTTTGGACTGGTAAGCGTTTGAGCTTGACATTTCTCCCCTCTCTTCCGTTCATTCTGGGATGAGGTTTATGCGGGAGGATGTACTGTATAAGGGCATTAACAATGTTTATGTAAAATCTTTCAATACGTTCTGTGCTTATTTCTTAAAGGAAATTGTGCTGTAACAGTCTGCATTTAGTGTAGTGTAGAATGAGGTTCGGCTGCATTCTTACGGATTTAAAGTGTTAAACATATATACAATTTTGTTCCAGGCAAATTTGCTCATTCTTTTGTAGTTTATGGGTTCTTTATGCTTACGTGACCTGTTTTGTTTTTTGTTTATAATTTATTTCTATCAATAATTTGGTAATTCTTGGTTGTCTCCTTTTATCTGTAACATTTTTATCTTACTCGTTACGAATTTGTGGTTATTTGGTGCTCTGACTGTTTATAGGATTTGTGTTATCCTTGAATAATTGTGTTCATCATAGATTGCCTTTGCCACATGTACGCTCAGTTTTGAATGAGTTTGCTGTCTGAATCTTGAGCCCCGGCATTAAGAAACAAATGTCCAGTGGGGAAATGAGCCCCGTTCTTAGGAGAACAAGGCTTTGCATAAAATCTATAAGTAAAGAATTTGACATTTAGGTATATTTTGTGCCAGGCACCGGGTCATGCGGAAATAGAGCTTTTTATCTAAATAGCCTCAGATAAGCATAAGCCAGCTTGACCTAATCACGTAAAGAAATGAAGCTAGATCTGTGGATTGTTCTAGGGTTTATTTATTGATCTTTTATCTTTATTTTTTAAAAAACATTATCTTTATTATTCTAGGGCTTATTTAGTTGCAACATTTTCAGGAAGAATTTATGCATGATTTGTATTGGGGAATGATTTATGGCTGGGGTTTTGCAGCGGAGGAAGTGGATCTGTCACAGGACCTTCAGCACTGGGAGAAGCTAACCTATGATGAGAAGCATTTTGTTAGTCATGTTCTGGCATTTTTTGCCGCTTCTGATGGGATTGTCTTGGAAAATTTGGCTGGTCGCTTCATGAAAGAAGTTCAACTTCCCGAGGTACCTGTTTTTTGCATTTTAATTTCTTAGCATTGAGGTTTTTAGGCTTTTACTGAAAACTTTACTGAAAACAATACTTTAATATTAGGTGGGTTTATTAAATGTAGATTTTAGTAACAGTAATATACTTCAGCAATATTAAAATGTGTTCCATCTAGAATTTCTTTTACCTCTGTAAAAGAGTTTGAATTGATTTGAAACATGGTGCCTTTTTCAGGCACGTGCTTTTTACGGTTTTCAAATTGCAATTGAGAATATCCATTCAGGTATTTTTACTTCCCTTTGTCCCCTGTTTTGGCTTCGCTGTGGGGGGTTTGGTTTTAATTTTAATAGTTGCAAGGTATTGGATGGATGGATGATTTGGCATTTAAATTATACTCTGCAGAAACATATAGTCTCTTATTAGAGACTTACATCAAAGACTCCAAGCAGAAGGCCCATTTGTTCAATGCAATTGAAACTGTTCCTTGTGTGACAAAGAAAGCAGATTGGGCTCTTCGTTGGATTGAAAGGTAGTTTATATACTATATTTCTGTTTGGACTTTTGGTTTCTTTGATATCCATTCCATTCTAATTATTAGCCCTTTCCATTTCACAGCTCTGATAGCTTTGCCGAAAGGATTCTTGCATTTGCATGTGTAGAGGGCATATTTTTCAGTGGCAGGTGTGCCTATTAACTCCTCCCAATGATTTATTAATGTTTCATGCTTCCTGGTATGTTTGTGTTTGAAGTGGGATTTTTCTTGCAGCTTTTGTTCAATATTCTGGTTGAAGAAAAGGGGACTGATGCCAGGCCTAACTTTCTCAAATGAGCTCATTTCACGAGATGAGGGTCTTCATTGTGATTTTGCTTGCTTGCTCTACAGGTATGCTAGTTCAGAGCTTCACAGGTATGCTAGTTCAGAGCTTCAGATATTTGTTGCTTTAGCATATTCTCTTGGATATATCATCAATTGTATTAAAACCTAATGCTGTTTTGGGGTTAATGTTTGTTTGCAGCTTGTTGAATTACAAGTTGAGTGAGGACAGGGTGAGGGAAATAGTTTGTGATGCTGTAGATATTGAAAAGGAATTTCTTTGTGATGCCCTGCCATGTGATCTGGTGGGGATGAATGCCAAACTAATGACCCAATATATTGAATTTGTTGCTGATAGGTTGTTGGTAAGTGGTTTTTGTTTCTGTGTGGAAGCCGTCAATTTGTTTCATCAACAAAGTTTTTCGGTATGATCTGACAGTAATTTGTTGATGTTTAGGTTGCACTGGGGTATACTAAAGCTTACAATGTCCAGAATCCATTTGATTGGATGGAATTGATCTCTCTTCAGTAAGTGTTTGCTGCAGTTGTGTTTTGAGTTTTGAACAGTATGTTTGTTGGAGAAAATTAAAATTGAAGTTTGCATGTCATTTTGCAGAGGAAAGACAAATTTCTTTGAGAAAAGGGTTGGAGAATATCAAAAGGCTAATGTAATGTCTAGCTTGAGCAACAGTGAGGGACACCATGTATTTAGGTTGGACGAAGACTTCTAAGACATTGGATCAACATTCCAAGTGAGCTGGATTCTGTTTGAAGTTCTTAAATTCTTTGATTGTATAAAGGCATTGAATCAATGCTTATTCCTTCCCATTGATGTATCAATATTTCGGATTTAGAAGTTGTGTGGGATGTGCATTTTATAATTTCAGAAAATATACATATCAATCAATTAATTTAAGTCATTTCTGTCAATGGGCGTTAATGTGTACAATATGTGTGATTTCTTTTGCTTTTTTTTTAGCAAGTTGATGGTTACATATTGATTGGGATGATGTAAAATTAAGGCCAAGATACATGGATGATATGAAATATTTTAAGTATGACAATGCGGCTAGCAACTTCCCGCCAAAATTTAAAATTATATTTTTGGTTGTTCAAATCTTTGTTATTGCATTCTTTGTATTTGACTTTATGACTCATCCAAGAGTACAACTTTATGGGAAATATCTCAAGGCTAATATACAAAACACTCGTGATCTCCCCGTGCAAATAATTTATTATCAATATTTTATGTATGGATATTATTATTTTATTTATTTTGATGTAAGTTAAAACTTAATAATATATAATATTATAGTTTTTAATGTTTTCTACATGCCTTTTATTCTTTTACATTATATATTTTTTTAATTTTATTATTTAGATTTGATTTTTATTAACATTAAATAAAATAAAATAAAATGAAATGAAGATATTTAAATATATTTATTTCAAAGAGCATAATATTTTTATTGCTATTACAATGCACATATTACTTCAATATCATCTAGGACCTAAACTTGATGGTTAATCCTACCAATCAAAGAGCATAATATTTTTATTGCTATTACAATGCACATATTACTTCAATATCATCTAGGACCTAAACTTGATGGTTAATCCTACCAATCAAATAATTCTTTTGTCCTAAAATTTTGATTGTATTGTTCAACAAGAATGATAACCCATAACCCTACAACCATTGAATGTAGGGTCTAGTCTCATTTATACTATTTTTTTTGTTTAAAAAAATATTATTATTACAATATCTTAGTTCTACTCATTATGTGGCACTTGTTTATTTTTTGTTGGTGGTTATTAATGATGTTAATTGTAGGTTGATTGACTAGTAGTTGTATGTGTTTGTTTAAACATCATTGTAAAATAGGTCATAGAATTTTATAATGATTTGATTATTATGAATTAATAAGGTAATATATAATATAATATAAACTTGTAAATCAAGGGATTGTGGATCAAATGTTGAGGGTGATGAGATGTTTTTTTATTATGCCATCTACCAAGGTTATAAATAAGGGATGAGGTCAAAATCATGCTTAAAACAACTTTGACAAAATAAATATCCCTTAATCTTTGACTCTCAATCTTTGACATGTTAGTTTAAGACTCATGCTCTCCTTACCAAGTAATTAAAATGATGATCCACTTTGTATAACCTCCCAAAGTGGATAATGATTAATAACTAGATATTTGTTATAAGTGTGGAATTTGAGTATTTTTTTCATGGACTAAAAACTAATGACATAAATATAAAGAATATCAATTGATTATTGCTTTCTTGCCTTGAAAGGGATCTAAGTTGATTGATTTTTGTTAGTATTATTGTTTTATTAGGAATTATTGTGAATTTAGGACTTATGGACTAGGTGGCAAATGAACACTAATACATGGATGAGATCATACCATGAATCACATGTCTTGTATGTCATTCATCTTTTCAATTTTATTCTTATAATATTCAAAGATCTCATTTTAAAATCTTGTAATATATATCTTATATTTGTAATATCAAATTTTACTTAAATAAATTGATTTTTTTTTTAAATTTCAAAAATTATATAATTTAAATATTAATGTAATTATTATCATTATAAAAACTATATTAGTACTATATTAAAATGTATAAATAAATTAAAGATTCTTTTTTATCTTAATTTAATTAAGTTTTTTTTGAAAAAGAGGGGTAAAAATTTTATTCAATCAAAACGTAAATACAAAGCAAAAGCAAGAGGCCCACCAAGGCAAGACCACCACAAGAAACACCAAAAACACCCTTACAAATTCATGTCCTCCACTAATAACCTCTCCAGGATCTCAAGGTAATGAGAGGGTAAGACCTCCCTTCCACTAATATCCCAACCATCCACATTCTCAGAAGCCCACTTTGCCAAACAATCAGCCACTTTGTTCCATTCTCTAGGGATATGACAAAAGGAAACAAAATCCAAGGAACTGCATAGACTCAGAATCTGTCTGACCACAGAGGCTAATTGCCAACTAACATCACCCAACCTCTGATTGTTCAACATATCCACCACAATCTGAGAGTCAGACTCACAAATGATCCTCCTCCAGCCTAAAGAGCATCCGCGTTCAATAGCAATCAAAATAGCAAGAGCCTCCATCAGATTATTAGAGTGCTGACCTTTGTAAATAGAGAAGAAAAACATAGCACCACCATCATTACCTCTCCCAATACCTCCAACACCAGCATGACCAGGGTTCCCACGAGAAGAACCATCAGTATTAATTTTAAGGACCCCCACTGGGGGAGGCGACCAACTCCCATCGCGACAAACACGTTGCCTGACATGACGGGGTCTTCTTCCTGCAATGCCTCCCCTTCTACTGTCCTCCAGGTTCAAATTCCGCAAGATAGCAAGATCACTAGGATCAATATTTTCAGACATATCACATTTAGCAGAAATAGTCTCCTGAAGCCTGCTAATTATCTTCTTCCACAGCTGAAAACTCCCCAAATTGGAGCCACCAAAGTCTCTGCGGTTCCTCTCCAACCAAAGGTTCCAGAGGATAAAAGCAGGCCCAACAGACCAGGCCACCTGCAAGAAAGGAGTCTTCGCTGGAGGCCTGCCCAAACTCTCCCAAAATTCAATTAGGGAAGAAGCGTGTATACAACCATGCTGCCAAGCCTCCCACCATCTATGCCAAATCTCTCTAGAAAAAGGGCAAAGAAAGAACAAGTGTGAGGTACATTCCTCACTGTGAGAACACAGGAAGCAGATAGAAGGACCCTGGAAACCTCGCTTGCGGAGGTTTTCCCAAGTGAGGCACTTCTTCTGAGCAACCAACCATAAGAAGAAATTGCATTTGGGCCAAGAAAAGTTGTCCCAAACCTTCTTCCACCAGTGCACCTCCGCGGGACCATATAAGTTTTTGTCAAGCATAGCATAGCCTTGGGCCACAGTAAATTTACCATTTGGACTAGGACTCCAAGCCAACACGTCCCTCTCATTAAGGGAGCTGCAGAGCCTACCCTCCAAAATTCTAGTAAGGGTAGCACGATCCTCCTCAGAACCCCCCAAGGGCCACTCTTGCGGGTCCTTCCAACAAGCCACTACCACCTGACCAATACACTTGACAGTTTTAAAATGCTCCACCTTTATCCAACCAGCCTCAGAGAAAATATGGCAAAGAGGCTGCAGCTGAGGGAAGCTATAAAGAATAGGAGGGTGGCCATCCCAAGAGTCCTGCCAAAACAAAGCATCAGAACCTCTACCACAGATCCAGAAGAGACCCTCCTTAATCAACTGGGCTCCCTTCTTAAGGGTCTCCCAGATACCAGAACCTTTACCCAACAAAACAAGCCGCGGCACATCAAGGCTATCAACACCAGGAAGATACTTGTGGGAAAGAATCTTGGCCCAATCCTGATCCTGATGGTTGCACCACCTCCAGTAAAGCTTGGCAGCCAAGGCCGTGATAGCAAGAGCCATAGACCTAAGGCCAAGGCCCCCGGCATGCTTCGGCCTGCAAACCGACTCCCACTTGACTAAACTCCACTTTGAAGAAAGAAGGCTACCAGACCAAAGAAATTTTCGAGACAGAGCATCAAATTCTCGCACAAAGGTGGAAGGGGGAACTTGCACACAACACCTATAAATGGGGAGAGCCTGCATCACAGTCTTAAGAAGAACCACTCTCCCAGCAGAAGATAACCATCTGTACGTCCAATGACTGACCTTACTCCGGAATTTATCCAAGATCCCCTGCCAGTAATCTCTACGCTGAGAGCCCAGAGCCAAAGGGATCCCCAGGTACGTCAGGGGAAGAGAACCAATCTGAAACCGAAGGATCCTAGCAATCCTGCTTTGAATGAGCCGAGGGGTATTAAAGAAATAAATGGAGGATTTGTCATCATTGATACTCTGACCTGAAGCCTTCAAATAGATGTCTAAGGCTCTCCGAAAGTTCAATGCCTCACTAATTCTCGCCAAGCCCATCAACCCAGTATCATCCACAAACTGAAGGTGGGAGTAGGGAGGAAGATGATTGTTCCAGCTCCAACCTTGGATAAAACCCTGCCTCACCTGAGACTTAATAAATCTTCCAAGGCCCTCCGCCATGAGAATGAATAAATACGGAGATAGAGGGTCCCCTTGCCGGAGACCCCGAGATGCACTAAACAAGGCAGAAGGTTCCCCATTAATGAGAACAGAGAAGGAGGACGAGGTCACACAACTAAGAACCCACTTAACCCACTCCTCATTAAAGCCAAAAGTCAAGAGGATTTTTTGCAAGAACTCCCAGCTCACCCGATCATACGCTTTTGCCATGTCCAGTTTAATGAACATTGCCCTCTCCTTAGACTGAGCCATAGAATGAATAGCTTCCATTGCTATCACTACACCATCCAAAATTTATCTTCCTTCAACAAAACCACCCTGCTCATTGGAGATCAGAGTACCGAGGAGAGGTTTGAGTCTCTCCGCAATCAATTTAGTGATGATCTTGAACACAACATTACATAACGCAATAGGCCTGAAATGAACCAACTGATTAGCCCCCTCCTTCTTAGGTATGAGAGCCAAGAAAGTAGAATTCATGGACTTGAGCATCTGTTTGTTCCTATGTGATTCCTGAACCACCTCGAGGAGATCAAACTTTATTATTTCCCAAAACTCCTAAAAGAATTCAATCGAAAACCCATCCGGGCCAGGAGCCTTACCTTTTTTCATATTAAACACCACTTTCTCCAGCTCAGGTAACAAAATAGGACATAAGAGAGCTCCATTCATCTCAGCAGAGACCAGGTGGGGAATACACTCCAAGATGGCCCTCTCCTCAGCCCCAGCTGCAAGAGCCTCCCTAGAAAAGAGATTTGAAAAATAATTGACAGCTTCCCTGGAAATATCAGCATTGGAGGAGAGATGAGCCCCTTCAGGTGAAACCAGAGAGGAGATAGAACAACTCTGCCTCCGAGCCTTAACCGAATTATGAAAGAAAGCAGTGTTCCTATCCCCCTCCTGAAGCCAATCAACACAGATTTCTGCTTCCAGAAGATCTCCTCCCGAAGCTCCCACTCTTCTAATCCCCTGAGAGCCAAGGACTCAGCTCTACTCAGATCCGAGGTCAACCCTTGGTCCCGAATCTGACGGGTGATGATATCCAACTTGGCCTGAGCAGCCAACTTCTGAGCATGAAGGTTCCCAAAACATTGTTTATTCCATCTCTTAAGTCTGTACTTCACATGTTGAAGCCTCTTGCTGAAAGTAAACATGTGTGTCCCATGGGCAGGCCTCCCCTCATACCACCAATCCACCATAAGATCATGCAGAGACTGATCTCTTAGCCACATTAACTGAAATTTGAAGGAAGGGTTTTTGGTGACACCATAAGCAGTGACAGAGAGCTTGATAGGCCAGTGATCAGAGCCCCTCCAATCAAGAATTTCTGAACTGGTGATCAACCTACTGTTCATCCAATAGCACGAAACCAGAAATCTATCAAGCCTTTCTGAGATGGCCTCAACACCACATCTCCTATTATTCCATGTAAAGACGCCATTGGTTGGCTTCACATCAATGAGATTCAAGGAGCTAATCATATCCCTGAGAAGACCTGCAGAAGGGTCCAGCCTAGCTAACCCCCCTTGTTTTTCGTCCAAGCTAGTAACAACATTAAAATCACCAGCCACAATCCATGGGAGAAAGGGGTCTAAGGCTCGAATGAAACTGATGTGAGCCCAGAGATTTGACATACCAGAGAAATCAGTAGGAGCATAAATATTAGAAAAAAGACACCTCTCTCCAGTCTCCAAGCTAGAGGCAACCAGAGAGATAGAAGACCGACTAGAGCTCCACCATATGGGGAAAACTTTCCTCGGGTTCCAGAAGCAAGCCACCCCCCCTGAACTGTTCAAAGCACCCACCCCCTGCCAATTACCCTGGGGCCAGATACGCGGAGCACACTTATCCAAACCGTCCACTGTAAGCTTAGTTTCTTGAATAAAGACCACATCAGGAGACTGAGATTCAATTAATCTACGAACAGCCTTTTGTCTAGGGATGCTGTTCAACCCCCTTACATTCCATGATAAAACAATCATTTATGGGGGTGGGAGAAATGGGAATCAATGGGTTTCACAGACCCAGACTCAACCAAAGTATCACCCATAATCTTGACCTTCTCTTGATCAGTCTTCCTTCCACTCCTTGACGGTTTATCAAGCAACCCCTTTTTAAAGGATTTCTGTTGCAAACCTAAACCAGGAGAGGCTTTGTTACCCTTCACAAAATCTGAGGCCCCCTTAGGAGCAGGAGGATTAGGAGACACCACCACAGAAACCTTCGTAGCCTGTGACCCCTGAAGGTCCCTGATATCCTGACCCTGGGTAGGCACATCCTTCACCAAACGAACAACCTGATGGTCCTCCGGAGATAAAAACTGCTCCTCTTTCTCAGCAGCTTCCTCCTGAGTCTCATGCAAACCCTTAGCCCCAGAAGAGAGCTCAACTGGAATACCTTCCTCTTGAACCAGTTCCTCAAGCACATCAAACCTGTTAAAAGTGCCATCATTTTGTCTGTCCATCCAGGTTCTCTTTTTTCCTTTACCTTTGTTACGGGACTTAACCTGAGTAAACCCCTCATTATCCACAGGTTCATTGGACAGAGGATCCTTCCCCTTGACCCCCAAAGGAGGTCCAGAGGATGCCAAGGGGGAGGGTTTAAATCTAGGGCATTTGCGATGTAAATGACCGTATTCATGACAAATTTTGCATCTAAAGGGAAGGGTCTCGTAATCAAGTTGTTGGATCCAAGACGATGATCCCAAGCGAATTTCCATAGAATCTGGTAATGGGTTATTTAAATCAACTTCTACACAAATACGAGCAAAGGAAATTACCTTACGGTCTTGAGTTTGTGTAGCCGATCCCACCGGTTTTCCAAGAAGCAATGAAATTGAGTGAAGAATATCTTCCCTCCAGAATTCCAAAGGAAGCCTCGGCAATCGGACCCACACAGGAACCCGCGAGGGGATCTCTTCGGCAGAGTTGAAGCCCATGTGCCAAGGCTTAATGAAGAGCCCCACCTGGTTAAAGAAATAGGGTCCCCCTTCAAAAGCCCTATTCCTGTCCGACATGCTTGAAAAGATAACTAGAAAGTAATTATTAGCAGCCAAGATAATCTCCATATCACCTTCTGGGTTCCAAACACGATGCGCCCAGGAATCCAAGACAGGTAAAGACAGATGAAGACCCAAAAATTTGCAAATGAGGGCGTGATTACACCAATATTCAACATCCTCTACAACTTGTTCAGGTTGAATGACCAAAACTGGTCGATCCTCGTATCTCTCCAAACATCCGTTTATTTTTTTAACTCGAAATACCCCTTTAGAAGAGGAGATCCCATCTCCAGACTGGGGTTTACCCAGCGTATCCTTACCACTGACATGCATCGAAGAAGATGGCTCTACCATCTCCAAATCGCCAGAAGAAATCTCAGATATAACAAAACCTTGATTTTCCATGGATCGCAAAGCACCACCCCGCCAAAAAGGAGAGAGATGGAGGCCGAGACCCACAATCTCAAACCGCAGACCACACCCGCCAGGGACAGCCGTTAACAGCAGAAAACGCAGAAGGAAATACTGCCTACGAGCAAGATAAAGGCCGAGATCCCCACTCAACCTGCGCACCCCTGAAGAATATCAAAAACCCCACCCCCCGAGATCTCACCACCAGCTTGGACGCCGCGCACAGTCAGAACACAGAACAGAGGAGCTAGGGCACGCGGGCCCTAGCTCACGCCCAAACGCCTCGCAGAGCCATCCACCAATTTTAATTAAGTTGAATAATGAAAATATAATTAATTTATTCACACTTTACTAAATATCATTCATCTATGTACTTTATCTATATATGCAAGATTATAACTTAATACTTAAGAAGGAATAATATAACAAATATTGAATTTCTAATTAAATAAGAATTGCTCAATACAAAATATTTGTGAACTAATTAAGGATATTTGCGTTCTAATCAATCTTAATCTTTTACGTGGGTTGAAATATGTTTGAAAATTGAATGCACTATCATGAGTGATTTTTGAAGAACGGGAATTTGGCCATTAAATCATAGTACACTTGACAAAAACATGAGGCCAAGTGAGGGCATTGTAGTTCAAGAGGAAGTAAACACTATTGGAGGTGAATGTTTGATACCATGATGATGGAAGATGATGCATAATATATTGTAACTCAAACATGCTTGTGTATAGATGAATCTAATGAGGATCAAATAGATGAATTTGCCTAGATATACAATGCTAATAATGCCAACAATTCAACAATTTTTTTACAAGACTAATGCATAGATTGTATTGATATTGAATTGTAGGACACTAAAATCCTTGCTGTTGAAAGTGGTTGCATTGAGGCCACAAACAATGGAGAATGTCTAAGTTTTTCCAACAAAGACAAGCCAACCACTGTGGTTGAAAGAAATAGCTACAAACCTCAAGGTGTAGGAACTTTTTAGTCAAATGGATGTCAGTCTTTTAATACCATCAACCCCATAGCATGATTCACTAGAGGTCATTCACTACTTTACTAACACAACAAATTGGGATGTGTAGAATGGGGTAGAATGTGTAGATGACAATGCTTCAAGTGAACAAGAAGTTGACTTTGTGCCATGCATACAAGATGATGACTAGTAAACAAGAAGCTCAATGAATAAATTTCTAAGGCTTCCAATGCAAAGGGTGTAGGCAATGTCACAGAGAGGTTGGATTGGGGTGCTTTGCCTAAGTAGACAATCATACAGATCTTAAAATTAGATGCATACATTGATATACTTAATGAACAAGATAAAAAAAATAGAAGAATTATAACTAAGGAAAAGGGAGCATATGAGAGGAAAGAAGGTTGAGAAGCAAACTAGATAGAGAAGGAAAAAATAAGATTGGAGAAGTAATAAAGAAGACAAGAAATGGCAACAAAAACGTGCAGGCTACAATGAAAAAGGGAGGTTCAATGAGAGAAAAATAAAATTTCTAGTCAGCTGAAAGCTCAATGGCAAGAAGATAAAGCACATAAAGACAAACACATGAGTTCAACACTCTCTCCTCTACCACTCCAACATCCTATTTTAATCGACATGTTCAACATATTGTCCCCAACTTTTGCAGCTCTAAGAAATTTGTAAGTTGGCTCTGCCCCTAGCTACTCAAAACAATTATAACTAAATTCTAAGGCAAATCGAGCATTACTTGCTTGTATAAAAAGTACCCTACAAAATATTCCACATTCAAACATGTTGAATCCACATGGAAATGACTATGATGCTAAACAATATGAACAATTGATTCCTTTTCTTGACTTCATGGAGAATTGATTACAGTGGTGGAGGATATACATATTTTGATGAATTTTGGGAATCTATTTTGCAGGCTAAAACAAATCATTATGTCCTATTGTTTTGTTTGAAACTTTTTAATAGTTTCTCAATCTTGCAATATACATAATTATATTGACTATTTTGCAATATGTTTTTCAAGTTTGTTTCAATCATATTTATTTGGTGCAATATGTTATATAAGTTTCTTGCATGCAATCATGAAGCTTAAGAAACATTCTCTCTCTCTCTCTCTATATATATATATAATTGAGCTATATTTGTGTTGTTTCACCAAGAAAAATATTGGAACATACATAATGATTATCATATATATAAAATAGTAATTTGATTTATCTTTTGTATATTGAAAGTTCAAATTAAGTGGTTCTAGTTTTAACTATCGTCATATATTGAAGTTTTTTTTAATGGGGATCCTTTGTATATAAAGCATAAATGAAAATAATACATGTTGCATATGAAGTTACAAACAAAGACACTAAATTATATTGCTATGCCCAATAGTGTATGAAAAAATAATGCCATGAACTATTCTACAAACATGGTTCTCAATTGTTATGGTATTATTTAGAGGTTGTTGAGTATAATTGAATTCTCATTTCATCATAAACTACTTCAGTAAATGGAATGAATGAAGTCAAGAAATAAGCAACTTGCAATTGATTATATAATAGTTTGTTGTAGTATATACAATAATTAAGAAAATTACATAAAATATAACAAGAATGCAATGAGCAATAAATTCAAAAAAATTATGCCTAGTGGGCCACTGCCTACAAGACTTTACTTCAATTGTCTAGTTACAAAATGAGGTGCTCTACAAACCTCTCACCACTTTGACACACCCGCCAAAAGAAATTTATATAATACACAAAGTAATGAACAAACAACAAAATATCCCAACAATAGTACATGTAAAATTGAAAGTTGTATACAAGTATAACAACACAATATCATTTTGATAAAAGGACAAACAATTTAAGTGTGCAAATCCCAATAGTAGCCACTGGACCAAAATATCCCAAAAATTGTACTGTGTTAACAAACACAAATTCATTGACATGTTCATCATCCACATAACTTTTTTTTACCTCTTGCTGCTTTGGCATGCTTGCACAAAAAAATAATGTAATGCAGGTAGTAACAAACAAATATCAAATATCCTAACAATGGTTCATGTACAAATGCAATGTTGTATACAAGTAGAATAACATAATATCAAGCAATGATATAAAGTGGATAGTAATAGGAGAGCAGCCCACGCCAACACAATGTTGTAGATAAAATGAATGCATTCAATTTTGTTCAAATAATCAAGATTTATAGTTGCCATTTATCTTTATAAAATGAAAAACCTTGAATCAATACAACTTGTATTTGATCATCAGAATTTGTAGTTGGCATTTATGTAAGAAATATATGATGACATGTTTGTAATCATTGCAACAACATACATATTCATATAGACAATTTATTTTTCCCGTTGAATAAATATGCTATTTTTTATATTGTTGTTTAAGTAGTTTGGGTTTGTTTCATAAGGCTCAAATACATTATATAGAATATAATTGAGTAGTTATCGTATAATTTCTGCATATATATAAATATAAAAAATGTTTCTATTCATAATCATATTGATACATATAAATATTTGTCATGTGAACTAATATGACTCTTTTAAAGATGGATTGAAATCATTTTTTAATGTAAAGAGTTTGAGGGTGTGTTGTTTCCATATTCCAATTACCATGTCAAAGACATGCATTGGCACATACTGTACTCCTTATTAAACTCGATTAATACTCATTCAGGTTCGAGTAGGGATTATTTCCCACAATCTTTTCACTATTTTCATTATTTGACATCATGCACTTATAAATCAAACCATTCCCACATATTAATGAATATGGATGGTAGTATGGTTTTTTGTAAGCCAAACATCACAAGTGTATATGTATATGTGTACATATACATATATTGAACAATAGATATTAGTTAAAAATAAAATTGTATGATGGTCATGGGAGATAGACTACTAGAATCGATTCCCCAAAAAAGTGAAATTTGAAGACAACCTCAAGTATGGTCTAAGTCAAAAGGCCATTCCCAACCTTGCTAAAAGGCCATGCCTATGTTTCTAAGTATGTGCATATATCTATACACACAAATATACATAGTTTCATGAATATAAACAAGGTTTTAGGAATAAAGCGATAAGACATAAATATATACACAATTTCATGAATATAAAGGGGGGTTTTATGAATTAAAATCTTATCTTTATACATAAGTTTCATGAATATAAACAAGGTTTTAGGAATAAAGCGATAAGAGATAACTATACTCTTATCTTTATACATAAGCTACACTATTCTTAAATTTAAGACCAAACAACCTGCATAGGCTCTTGTAAATATAAAGATACAAACATACAATATATAAGCAAAGCCAAAATTACACCTCTCTCACACACATATCTTATATTAGCTTATATGTATATTGATAGGTTGGTATATAAAAGATATAATTTTGGCTTTGCTTATATATTGTATGTCTGTATCTTTATATTTACAACAGCTTGTGCAGATTGCTTGGTCTTAAATTTAAGAATAGTGTCATTTATGTATAAAGATAAGAGTATAGTTATCCCTTGCGCATATATATATATATATATATATCATGTGTGCTTGTCAAATGAAAATATTCCTCTTTAATGAATGCATCTAATAAGATATATATGTCCTCATATTTTCACTTCTATTTTGATTTTATGTTCTCTCAACTTTTCATATATATATATGATTACATGTATTAATAGGTGTGTCATAGTTAAAAAAATTAAGTCTTACTATACTAATTTTCATAGGAGAATAGTTTAATATAGTATATTTTTATTTTTATTCTATTCTATTCACAATATGTTCGCTTTTAGGCTTATATAGTTATGTTAATTCTTTTTCACATTCTTTTAAATTCTATAGGTTTCTTTACATTGGCTTGTCCATTTGCTTTTTCTTTACTTTTCGCATTATGCTTTGTTTGAGTTTTGATTCTATTACATCCCAAATTGTGAAGTTACTATTTACTATTACTGGATAGGGTAAATGTGAATGCAATATGAATTCTGGAGATCAATTAATGATGCTTGTACCTTGTTTTCAATATGAATGTTATCTCACTTGATGTTGTTTTCATTTGATGTTATCTTAGTTGATGTTATTCATGGTGATATATTGCATAAATGAGAATAGATGGTTATTGAATTGTGAATATTCTAACTTTTGAAATGTTTATGTATACTGCTTATGTTATGAACATATGACTTTTGAAAGCATGTGTCAGTGGATGCAGGTATATGAACCATTGCTCTAGGGGGAGGGGAAGTATCACTCGGGAGAGCAGCTTGGTCAGTTAATCGGTAAAGTGAACTATTTGAGCATACACACACATCACCTTAGATTGAGTGAACTGAGTCAGTTATGTTGGTTCTAGATAAGTCATCCGTACCTTGTATATTGGCATTAAGACTCTTGTCTACTTCTTTACGCTTTTATGAGTGATGTTTATCTGTGTATTTGTCTTGTGGTATTACGATCATTATGATGGTAACGTAAATGGATGTAAGTGAATAGGGAATGGACATATATACATATATATAGTATATACAAATATCCATATGTATATACATATCGATACAAACTTATGTTGTCAAATCGATATGCTCATATAGATGCATCGATATGGTATACCTACACATACATGTACATAGAGGTATATATAGGTATATACATGTATATATGCACACAACCTATATTATGTGGATATTAATAATATTATATTATTATTGCTTGACAAGTTTACATATACATATCAGATATGCTGATTGGCGCCCGAGTGATGCTTCTCCTCCACAACAGGTGACAGGAGAACCAAGATTTGAAAGGGAAGATCCTGGACTGTCTTATAGATATTTGTTTTAAAGCTCATTGGAGCTACATTTGTAAAGGTATGTATTCTTGTTACGTGTTCTTGTGAAGTTATTATAATGAAATGAAATCTTTATTGTAATTTGATGTGTCATCTTGTTCATGTATTATCAATAAAGAATAGTAAATTTTTTATTCCAATGTCTTGTTAGCACATTTATTTACTCATGATGTAAATTTAGAAAATTTTTACTTTACTGAAGGGTTGGGTCGTTACAGATTCTCCAAAAAGAAACTTTGTCCGTCTTGTAACATCTTTGTGCCTTGATCCATGTGTAACCCCTCTCTCTCGCCTCCTCCCCCCTTTCTTTTTAGTTTGTTCTTGGTCTGCAATTAATCATTTTTTTTTCCTTTAGCTCTATATTATCTTGATGATGGATCATGGAGTGTGATTCAAAACATTGATGCAAAAAACTCACACAATCTAATTCAGAAACAGCAGCGATCAACATTATGGATCGTGAAAATTTGATATTATTAAGAAGTACTCATGCTACAATGCTGGTGTCAGCAAAGCTCTAACTCCACTACACTTCATAATCAAACAATTCATGCTTTGAGCATCATTCCTCATCTATTAAAGTTCTCAAATCCTCTCAATCATTGAGCTCTGTATGTTCGACCAAATAAGAAAGATGTGTGTGATGCTTCTGGATCAGCTAAAAGATTAGCAACCCTATTTTGTTCCCTGTAACAATGGGAAATATAATAATATTGAAGGAACAAAATTATCTCTCCATATTAATATTTCTTTGAGGATCGCTTTAAGATGCCAACTTGGACAATATCCTTTACTAACAGCATTCACAACAATTTGCGAATTGCCTTAGATTTCAATCTTCTGTAGCTTGCTCTTTAAGAAACATGAATACCTACCATCCGGGCTATCCATTCAGCTTAATTATTGGTTTTGTTCCCAACAAATTGTGATCCACCTCTGAATAATATTACCTTTAACCCACCTTTGCTAAACCAGGGTTGCCTTTAGGGGCACCATAAAAAACTTACCTTTACCCTCTTTACTGGCATATGTCATTTTCTTTCTTTTCTCTTATTCTTACTATCTATCAGCCCTTGAACAGGAAATCCTTTACACATCCTTACATCAAGGGTAAAAAAACAAGTTGCTTCTGAAAAAGTGATTTTCCAAGCTATCTCTGGACTTGAGTTAATGCACAAGTAACCTTTAATCATCTTCTATGCAGTATCCAATGAGTTTGACTAGACTAGGATGGTGAAATTTGGCCTAGGAAGTTGACTTTTCAGACGAATAATAACAGTAGAAAACAGGAACCCATCCTGAAAGTTGAACTTTCTTTTCTACTTTAGAAAAACTAACCGGACCTGCCTTTTCCTGAGATGCAACGAGTAGAGTGTTTCTTGCTTGTTAAGTTCATGCAAGACTTGCAGTTCGTTTTGACTGTTAATAGTTGACACATCTCTTTTCTGCAATGCACAAAATATTACAAAGAAATTAGTTCGTCAACGAATATGCACTGTTGAACTCTACGAGAAATATTAAATCAAGACATTATTACAGAATGCAGAATCCATTCAGTTTTTTCTTATTTTTTTTTTCTGGGATCTCTGTGTCATTTCTTTCTCTTGAAGACTGAAAAACTAAAATTGAAAAACGACATACCACATTGATTGTCATGTCCAACAAACTCCATCTGTGGCACCTTCTGTTAATATTACTCTGCCCAAGAAAATACTTTTGGGCATGGCTTGCAACCTGTGTGCGTTCCTCATCCTCACAAAATTCCTGGATATCCCTCACCAGTCATCCCCACATTCTATAAAACTAATAAAAAATAGCTTGTGCTCTTCCTCTGTCAATCGTACCTCTGCAGCCAAAATGGAAAGCACAGGCCCAGGAGAAACCAAAAAAATCTTGCCCTTACCCCTCTTCCTTTCCTGCACATCTTGAGAAGAATAAAAGAGATTATCAGACACATAGCCACCACAAGTACTTTGAACAGTAACATCAGAATGATCAGAGTACCCATATTGTACTAAATTTAACAGATAAATCATACTGACACTTTTCCACATAGATCCATTAAGCACACAAATGCCGAACAGCACAAACCAATAGACAAAATCAGAAAACTGAAAAATAGAACAATGAAAAATTTGCCTGCTTGACAAAAATCAGAAATCTCATAGTAGAAATCAAATGTTGCAACTTTTTGCCAAAGGACCTCAATGATACACTAAAGATTACATGCAAGAAGAGGCCCTTGGAATACCTCTTATGGGCATGGTGGAGAACAAAAAGCAGGAAACATGATAAAAAACATAATGCATATTATTAAAAGAAATTTGGAGAACAATAAATGGAAGTACAAAGTATGCAAAGGGTGTTTTAGTAATGAATAAAGATAATTAGATGACCATCAAAAAATAGTAGACTTTAACTTAGAATCAAACAGACAACCCGCTAGGCAATAGCCTATTAATTCCCTGAATGGCTTGAGATACTCGGGAATGCTTCGATGATCCATTCTAATGCGCTGCTATGGCATAGGTGCATTACCTTCTTGAAGGCAACCCATGAGGTCATTCATCATCACCTATGACTTACATTTGCTATGCAAAACCGGCACAGGTAGATTAATAGCGAAGTTGCATTTTTAGACATAACATTAAGGACCTCAAAATGCTCAGGTCATAAAATATGTTAAAGAGTATCTAAACTTCTAGTTAAATATTCTCCCTGAAAAATGCTCTGAATAATTTTGAATTGCCCAAATTTTCATGGATGCCAAATTTGAAGGTAATATCATAAAAACTAACATATTAAATTATTAATTATCACTTATCAAAGAATCAGGTAAACTTCTTCCGTTATGCTTCAATTTACCTCTGGATTATCTCAACATGTGCCAAACTCTAGATTAAGGAAAATTTGCCATTTATCTAAAAAACTCAGCAAAATAAACTTCATTAGATTTTGGTGAGCAGTTATTAAGACGTTTAAAGGATATCTACTATGGTTCCCAGTAGAAGCTGCGTTGACACCACTTCAGTCATGAAGGTGAGAAACTTGGTCTTGTGAGAAATAGAGGTGTGTACTCCTCCTCAGCTATTGGACAACTGCCAAATGCCAAGTTTGCATAGGGTATAGTGTATACTATATACAATATACATATTATTGAAGAGTTTGTTCAAACAACATCCTTAGACAAAATTTTAGCCACTTCACTTTAGTTGATGAGGGATCAAGAGACTATTGTTCAGTGAATGCTATTACCCATGTTCTCTAATTTATAGTTGAATTACAATTTGATTAATGTTTTTTATTGTTCTGCTAATTTTTTAATCAGCTCATAGATTTCTTTCTATTGACAACTTTTGGTCACTTCTTGACACTATTCTGATATTGTCTGGAATTTTGTGATTTGATGCTCATGATACTAGTGTACTGAAATAGTAGAAAGATGTAGACTATATGCCTTAAGTCTTTGAGAAGGTGATCGTCCATGTATATGTGAGAACTAGTCGTGAATTTTGCATAACCCCTAAACACCGAGAAAGTGTCATATAATGATCTGCGACTTTTTCCATGATCAGTTGACATGTGTAGTGCTGGCTTGTTATGGGAAAAGGATTTTGTCTGATATGTGAAATCTTGGAAAACTACCATTCACATAACAATTAATCAAAGATATAGAATTACTGCACATACATGTACTTGTTTGATTAAATTAGAATCACCAATAATCCTTGCAAGTGCAGAGGCCATCCTTAAAGTGATGAAAACGGTTTGCATCCCTTACAATTATCTCTCGCTCAACAATCTTGGAAATAAATTTTGTGGCAGTATGACAATCACCACATACTCTAAGGTTTTTCGTTATCCGGATTGGAGTTCCACGGTTTGTATTGATAAGTCCAAAAGCTATTGCCAGCTTCTCACTGTGCCCACAAAGAATGTATTCCTTCTCTTCATCCTCAATATCATGCAAGACAAAGTCAATGTCAGGTGCATACCCTGCTGACTTCATCTGCAGAGCCAAACTCTCCAACATAGCAGCAATTTCCTTAAACTGTGGATGCGACCTACACCCCACAGCAAAAGCATTTACACTGCTTTTAATCTCAATCCAACTACATCCTGGACTTTTCTTCACCCCACTCCTTTTCAGCAATGCTCTGATCCTTGAAACATCATCCCACCTTCCAGCTGCTGCATAAATGTTTGACAGTAACACATAATTGCCTGTATTGTTAGGCTCTAATTTAATGAGGCACTCGGATGCAATTTTGGCTAGCTTTATATTAGAATGGATTCGACAGGCAAAAAGTAAAGCTCCCCATACACTGGCACCAGGTTCCAGTGGCATTCTCTTTATGAAATCATATGCCTCATCCAGACGCCCAGCACGACCAAGAAGGTCAACCATGCATGCATAGTGCTCTAGTCTGGGGGTAATGTCATAATCTTGACTGATGCAGTTAAAGCATTGCCAGCCTGCATCCACCATACCAGCATGACGGCATGCCGACAAAACATTGAGAAGTGTTATGTGATCTGGTTTTTTGTCCGCCATTTGCATTTGGGTAAAGAGCGCAAGTGCATCCTCACCATAGCCATGCATTCCATAACCTGCAATCATTGCATTCCACGAGACCACATCCCTGTAATACATTTTATCAAACACTCGGTGGGCAGCTTCTACACTTCCACATTTGGCATACATATCTACAAGTGTGTTACCCACAGAAACTTGCGACTCGAACCCATTTCTTAATACATATGCATGAATTGATTTGCCCTGTTGCAAAGCTCCTAAATGCCCACAAGCAGGGAGCACGCTCACCACGGTAACTGAATTAGGTTGCATGCCCTTTAGTGACAATTGATAAAACAGTGTGATAGAATCGCCGGCATGTCCATTCTGGGCATATCCACCAATCATTGCAGTCCATGTTACTACATCTTTTTTCACCATGTTGTTGAAACATTTCTGTGCCGTCTCAATTCTTCCACATTTGGCATACATATCTATGAGGGTATTTCCTACTGCAATATTGAGTTCAAGTCCATTCCTAACTATGTATGCATGTATTTTTGCCCCATACTGCACATCTCCCAATTGAGCACACGCTGGAAGCACGCTTGCCATGGTGACCGAGTCAGGTTTCAATCCCATCAAATACATTCGATTAAAAAAGAGCAAGGCTTCCCTGGCATGTCCATTCTGGGCATGTCTTGCAATCATTGCACTCCACGAAACCACATCTCTGTTACACATTTTATAAAACAATTGAGTTGCATTTTCCATGGACCCGCACCTTCCATACATGTCTATGAGAGCATTTCCCAGAGAAACATCTGAATCAAGTTCCCGTCTAATTATAAAACCGTGAAGCCACTTGGCCCGCGCTAAATTACCACATACCGAAGTCATACTCACCATAGTAACCGAGTTAGGTTCAACTCGTGCAAGCTGCATTTCATGAAAAAGTTCCCAGGCCTCACTGGCATATCCAGATTGCCCATACCCTGCTATCATTGCACTCCATGACACCACATTTCTTGTCGACATTTTGTCAAACAATTGGCGTGCAGACTCGACGCAACCACATTTCGCATACATATCAAGCAATGCAGTACCCACAAAAACATTTGAGCCATGACCATTCTTTATTATATGATAATGAATTTGCCTTCCCTCCTGCAGAGCTGAGAGAGTTGCAGCAGCCTTGAGAACAAATGAATAAGTGAAATTGTCTGGGTATAGGCCTGTTTTAAGCATTTGGTAATAAAGTTGGAGTGCCTGGTCACACAAACTGAGAGAGGAATACCCTCTAATCATAGCATTCCATAAGAAAGTATTTCTGTTTGGCTCGCTTATATTGTCAAACACAAGGCGTGCATTATCTAAACTACCGCTCATGACATACATATTCACGAGTTTAGTTCCCAGATACGCATTTTGTTGCAAGCCGTTTATAAGCATGCGGGCATGCACTTGTTTCACTGATTTGATACTTGTACAGTTCTGCAACAGACTAAAATAAGAATTCAAGTTGAGTGGCATAATATTATTACTCGGCTGCTTTGAACCTCTATTTTGAATGGAATTCAAAGGCAGTGCATATATTTTCCATGATAGACAAGCCAGATCGTCTGATGCGTCCGGATCGTCTACCTTAAATCACAGGACTACATTTATTGGACCTTAAATAATTATTAAAAACTAGCAATCACACCTTGGTGTGCAAGGGAGAAGCTAATCTCCCGACAAAAAAGCAACACCGAACCCCCATCCCACGCTCTGGATAAAACGCACTGACGGAAAGACTCGACGGACTGTGCACGAACGTTTACAGAAAGACTCGACGGACTGTGCACAGACGTTTAGCCGTGTGCTGTTTGGATTGCCGTTAGCTATCTCGTCGTTGGTAAAACGTGGCAACGTCAACGGATTTTCAAAATCATAATTTGGAATGCACAAAAATTCTAAAAGTTGGCCCTTTCTAAATAATAATTTGGAATAGACAAAAAGTCCAAAATGTCGCCATTTTCGACATTCGCCATTTTGGAGGTCGTTGGAGAGTGCAGAAGGGAGTTGCAAGCATTTAGAGGCCAAAGCAGAGTAACCATTCTCCCTACCAAAATACATTTGATGGGCGTGGGCAGCTAGCTAGCAAGTATGTATCTCTCTCAGAAATATATGCCATTTTGCCATTCTGCTTAAGAACTGTGAAGAATTGAACGACTATTCATTGTGACGATGGGTTTTCATTGACAAGAAAATAAAGGGTTTTCCTTGTGAAAGAGGTTTTCATTTGAAATGTTGAGCAATTTATGGGCTTCGGCCCGCACCCGCACGGTCAGCGGAGGAGGCTTAAGTCTCGGGTTTGCTCCCCGAGGTCTTGGGTTCGACTCCGAGGGCCGGATTCAACCGATGCACTGGTCTAGCGGGAGGGTGGGTGCATCTCTAGGGGATTAGTCTCGCCCCAGCTCGCCTCAGGTACCCAAGATACGGGCTGCTGGGCACTGGGCTGGGCCGCGGGGATACCCCTGGGTAGTAAAAAAAAAAAGAAATGTTGAGCAATTTATGTGTTTTTGTGTTGAGGGTTTTTAAATTTTGCCATTTTAATGTTCTCACAACACAAAACTTTTAGAGGAAGTCGAATGAAATAACTGACAACCCATTGTGGAAATATGAGTGAAATAACTGAATATTGTTTAGAGAAACCAAAAACCATGCAAAATATATAACTAGGCTAGAAAATGCAATGTAGGTTTTGCAATGAAATGATATATTTTTAAAACCACATAAAGCCCATAACATCGCCATTTTTGACATTCTCATTTTGAAGGTTGCTAGCGAGCTTAGAAGGGAGTTACAGGGGTTTAGAGGTTGAAGCAGAGCGACCATTCTTCCTACCAAAAGCATGTGACAAACGCAGGCAACTAGTTAATAGGTATGTATATCTGTTAGAAATATATGCCATTTTTCCCTTCTGCCTAGGGATTGTGAAGAATTGAACGACTATTCATTGCGAAGATGGGTTTTCATTGACGGGAAAACAAGGGTTTTCATTTTCCCTTAGTGTGTAGAGGGTTTTACAACATTGTGTGGGTTGAAGGTTCCATAAATTATGCACTCACCTCGCATTGTGTTTTCCAACTTGCAATCATATTGTTCATGTATATTTGGATAATATTAAGAAATATAATGTATATTTGGATAAATGCAAAATGACATTTCCCTTTTTTCATCTGATTGGAACAAATAAAATGCTCACATTATTTGCAATGTTGGAAAACACACTGTCTCATGTTAGTTAGCTCGTTATGAAAAGTTTTGTTTCGTTACGACCAAGATTGTAATGAAGTCTGTATACACCTAAAAATGGTCATCACCTTTAATTGATTAAATAAGTTAGTTATTTGATTAATATTCTGACTACGTATAAATAAATTCTTATTTTATTTGTATTGTTCACCCTTCTCTAATTCTCCAAATCTAAAACACTTTCTTCTAAATTAATTAAATAAAAAAGGTTCCCTAAACCCGTTTTATTTAATTAATCCTCACTAAATCCAATTAGGATTTAGAGCACATTTCTACAACTTTTTGTGTGCCACCTCATCAATGTCACATAAAAATAAATAACTTTGATTTTTAATTAGAATTATCTTCAATTCATTTCAAAAAACACATAACTCATTTCCTCCCACACTTCCACCAAATTTGGAGCACATGACTTATTCTTCCCACACTTCCACCAATTTTGGAAGCACATGGTCTTCTCTTCCCACACTTGAATCTTCCATCCAAATGGCATATTTCCCATTGGTCAAGAGATTTTTCCACGCACATGGCATGTTGTCTTTGGTCCAGGGGACAACATCTTGATTCTCTTCATCTTCATCATCCATTTTTCTTGTTTGAATTTGTACTGTTGATTATTGCCACCTCACTATATGCTTGGAAAAGGCTATACATACAACCCTTGGGCCTTGTATTTTGCATTCACATTTTGAATAGAGTTATTATGTTGAAATATCATTTGATCCACATTTGAAGTAAAGTTATTATGCAGGTTTTTCATTGGAGCTTGGAGCATTTTGGGAGTTTTATAGCTAGTTTTTATATCATGTGTTACTTTGCATTTACATCTTAGATTAACATATTGCTTCATAGTTGCATTTTAGATTAGTACATTCTAAGTTTGCATTTGAGCATATGTAGAATCATGCATAGGGCCATATAGATCACTACCATAGTATCCACCACTGTTTGTGTATTTATCAACATCATCCTTCACTCACCATAGCATTCATCATCATTGTTTGCATATAATTTCATGTAGGCATATAATTGGCTTGCATGTTGAATGATATATCGTTTCCTAAGTAGTCAATTGAACAACCTTTGTGCTCATAGAAATTTGAGGGCCAAAATGTATACACCTAAAAATGGTCATCACCTTTAATTAATTAAATACTAGCTATTTGATTAATATTCCAACTACGTATAAATAAATTCTTAATTTATTTATATTATTCACCCTTCTCTAATTCTCCAAATCTAAAAAACTTTCTTCTAAATTAATTAAATAAAAAAGGTCCCCTAAACCCGTTTTATTTAATTAATATTCACTAAATCCAATTAGGATTTAGAGCACATTTCTACAACTTTTTGTGTGCAACCTCATCGAGGTCACATGAAAAAAATAACTCTAATTTTTAATTAGAATTATCTTCAATTCATTTCAAAAAGCACATGGCTCATTTCCTCACACACTTCCACCAACTTTGGACCACAACTTATTCTTCCCACACTTCCACCAATTTTGGAAGCACATGGTTTTCTCTTCCCACACTTGAATCTTCCATCCAAATGGCATGTTGCCCATTGGTCAAGATATTCTTCCACACACATGGCATGTTGTCTTTGGTCAAAGGGACAACATCCTGATTCTCTTCATCTTCACCATCCAATTTTCTTATTCGAATCTGGACCGTTGATTATTGCCACCTCACTATATGCTTAGAAAAGGCTATAAATACAACCCTTGGGCCTTGTATTTGGCATCCACATTTGAAGTAGAGTTATCATGCAGGTTTATCATTGGAGCTTGGAGCATTCTTGGAGTCTTATAAATAGTTTGTATATCATGTTTAGATCTTAGATTAATATATTGCATCATAGTTTCATTTTATCATCCATCTTGCATCATAGTTGCATTTTAGATTAGTTTATTTTAAGTTTGCATTTGAGCATATGTAGAATCATGCATAGATCATTCTAACTCAATACCATAGTATCCACCTCCGCTTCTTCATTTATCCTCACCATCATCCTCCACTCATCATAGCATTCATCATCATTGTTTGCACATAGTTTCATGTAGGCATATAGTTGGCTTGCATGTTGAATAATAATCTCGTTTCTTAAGTGTCATTCTAATAACCTTTGTGCACATAGAAATTTGAGGGCCAAAAAGGTTAAAAAGAATCATTTAAGAATAGAGGACAATGAGATGTTCTTGGAAGATTTATCTTTATTGCAACTTATAATAGTTTACTTTTCTTTGAATATTTCAATATAAATCATTTCATTAAGGTTTGTGTTGATACTAACTTTGCAAATTTCACACACACACAAAATGGTGCCCACAGTGGGGCCTTGTCTCATTTATTTCTAACATGCTTAAAAATTTATGGTCATAGGTATGACTGTGAGCCTTTTGGAGCCTCTTGTACCCATTTTGGAGCCTTTCAGAGCCTCTTGGAGCCTTTGAACTTGTTCTGGCGCCTTTGGTCTTTGTTTTGGTGCCTTTGGGGTCCCAAGTGGTGCCTTTGGTCTTTGTTTTGGCACCTTTTGCACCATTCTGGGCTGCTCTATCTCTGTTTTGGTGCCTTTGGGGTCCCAAGTGGCACCTTTGGTCTCTGTTTTGACACCTTTTTCACCATTCTGGGTTGCTTTATCTTTGTTTTGGCCCCTTTTGCATCATTCTGGAACACCCTATCTCTGTTTTGGCGCCTTTTGCAAAATCTGAAAGCTAATACTTTATGTTGTTGATTTGCAGGTTTCCCAAAAGCACTTGTCAAAGACATTCTTATCAAACTACTGACATATTGTAGGGGTTGGAAGTGATTTAATTGGTTTCCTTTTGCTTAAGATAGGAACATAGCTTAATTAAGAGGTTAACGAACATCATGTTTCCTTTTGGTTAAGTTAGGAACATAGCTTAATTAAAGGATTGATGAACACCATGTCTTTTGTGCGTGATGGATGGTAGGCATATGCTCTCCCCTTAACTGGGTGAAAAAAAAGCTAGACCCATTCACTTTTGTGTGTGAGTGTGAGTTGGGTATATCGCATGTGTTCTCTCTTTATTCATGTGGAATAAAGATTGATCGAACTATGGATATACTTGCTTGATTTTGTTTATCTTAGAGGGCCTGCCTTGTGGGAAAAAGTACTCACCCAAGGGAACGACCCAATCGGTAACACACTAAATCCAAGCGCATTTCCAGCCAGTATATAAATATGGATACTGGAATAAAGGCCAGTATCACTAGGATAGTCCTAACGAGAAGGGAAACAATGGTCTTTCGCCGCATGGGTTATCCCCCACGAATGAAAAGTACTTATTAAAACCCTTGTTGTAGTTTGGCCAAAACCTTTATCTATTCTTTGGTGCAGCAACGGTCGTTACAAAGGCATCCACATTCTCATAATTCTTAGTAGAGATGAAAAATATGTCATGGGAGATTCATGGGTATTGGCACTCGGCTGCCCTGAGAAGTGAGTGTTGTGGAGGGGAGCCAGTGGGGTCAAACATCTAGTCATCCACTAATAAAAAGTGCGGTTGGGGTAAAACCCGCGTGGAATCCAAAATAATAGTCTTTCACAACCTTAAGAGTGTACATTGCTTGATGTGTCTTTATCAAAGTGTTTTCAAATCAAACAAAATGTCACGTATCGAAAGTGAAAACCATAATTTAGAATTTTAACTCCACAAAAATTGAGAAACACCTACACCATTGCATAGCTTATGAAATTCTACCCCATATTAAAAAAAGCTCCGAAAAGACCTCTGTATGACCAAGATACGACCATTTTCAAGAAACTTTCAAAAAAACCAAGTCTGAACCTATTTTGGCGCCTTTTGTAGAACAAAAAATAGTGACCTAGGTGCTTTTCTTGTCTGACAATCAGTCTCATCTTGGGAATCTTCAGAAGTGTTCAACCAATCCTTAGGTAAAACAGAGTCTGAACATGTGTGTTACCAAAATATTTCGTGAAAGATCATAGTTCAGAAACCAAAGTCCATACCTCTTAGTCCAAAAGAACATCAAAGACGGTCATCAAAACTTTACGAATTTAGAGAGAGGTTGACCTTCAATTTCTACAAAAGAGCTTGCAAGAACAATCCCAAATTATACATCTTTTACTATTGTCAAAATCCTCAACTTTTCTGAAGATTTGAATACCTTGTTTAGAAAGAACATTTACCACTAGTTTCACAATTTGAACCACAATTTCAAAAACTTCCCAAAGTCCAAGATCATTCCTTAGATACCTTAGAATTCAAACTTGTTAAAATTGACCTCTACAAGTGGAATTTTCCAACCTAAACCAAGATCTAACATCTCAAAGTACCAAAATCATCAAATTTACCACACCTTTGATTGTTAATCCTAGTTTCATCATAAGGATTTAACATCCTCTCATCCCGAAATGAAGCTATATAGTCAAATCCAACCTAGTCTCATTAGAATTTGTCATTCTATTTGACTTAGTTGTAATCCTTGGTACTTTTTCCAAAAACTAGGTCAAAGTTTAGTCTAAACTATAACACTTGTATGCTCGTTCAAACAAGGTTGCAAAAACAAAAGCTCAAGGAAAAAGTACTTGAAAATCAAAACATTGAAGAGCCAAACATTGAAACTCCAAACATTGAAATTCTGACCATTGAAACTCTGATCCTTGAGACTCAAAAAACCGAAACTCAAAATAATGAAACACAAAACACCATGGTGGAGGCTAAAGAGAATCCTTTTCATGAACTCAACAACATTGACAAGAAGAAATAACCGAAGAAGATATCCAACATGTTGAACAAGACCCCAATTTCCACAAGTGTTTAGAAAAGTTTTTTGAAAGAAATGGAGAAAAATACCTCCTTATGCTAGCCAAACAAAGTTCCAAATTACCAGAAGAATTTGATGTGAATCAATTGAAAGTGCCTCCCAAAAAGCCTGAAAATGATCCTGAACAAGTGGTTGCTCTCATTCATCAAATGAAGAACCTTCAACAACAAATCCTTGATATGCAAAGAGGGACTTCAAAATGATACTTGATCCAAGACGTTTGTCCTTATCCATTTGATCAAATTATTCACATGATACCCTTTCCCAAACATTGTGAGTTCCCAAAGTATGAAAAATACAATGGAAAAACTGATCCGATAGACCATGTGAGAGAGTTTAGGACCATGAGTCTTGAATTTACATATGAGGAAACATATTTGATGATATTATTCCCAAGAAGCTTAGGAGGGAATTGTATTGAATGGTTCTCCAAACTCTCCTCACCAATTAACTTTGAGGAATTAGTCAACAATTCATCACCCAATATTCCTACAACATCCAACATGACATTACTATGAAAGATCTTTGTAACTTGATACAAAAGAAGGGTGAATCATTCCTTTTATTCTTGCAAAAATGGAGAAGGTTATTTGCACGATACTCTCGTCCCGTACCAAAAAAGGAAAATATAGCAATCTTTATTGACAACCTTAATGATGAGATGAGTTATAGATTGGAATTACAATGTCCCCCAACCTTGAAAAATTGATTGAAAATGGGATCAAAATTGATGATGCCTTAGTAAAGAGAGGAGTCATCAAGATATACAATGAAAAAAACTCATCAAACTCCAACAATTACAATAGTGGTGACAAACCCAAGTTTTTGCAACGAAATAAGAACGTTGGAAACAACGGTGGTATAGTCAAAGGTCAAAATGCAAAACCTGTATTCAACCTAATTGCAACAATTGCCAAAAATAATCAGAATAAAAATCACTCCAACAACCAAGGAAATAATCAAAGAAACAACCAAAGCAACAACCAAGGCAACAACCAAAGCAACAACCAAAACGTCAACCAAAGCAACAATCAAGGTAATGTTGGATCTAAGACACCATCGTATCGAGCATCCTCAAATCAAAGGAGGTTCATACCTTTTGGGAAATCACCAGAATGAACATTAAAAGAAATTCTCAAAGCTAAGATCATAACTCTACCAGAAGCCAGAAATTGGGAACCACAAGTTAAACCCCCGTGGTGGAACGAGGCCCATTTTTGTGAGTTTCACCACAACAAGGGACATAAAACCAATGATTGCATGCAGTTGAAACACTTGATACAAGATCTAATTGGCAACATGACGATATTGTTAGAAGAACTCCAGACAAACAATGACCATGGGGCGTTCAAGAACCCTCTACCAAACTATGAGAAAGGAGAGTCTTCATCATCAAACAATAAGGGCAAGAACATAAACTATGTCTATGACACCACCATTCTGCATATTGAGGTGGTTGATGATCCAATCCATGACAAATCAGATACTATTGTCAATGATAACCCAACAAACGATGACACCATTAGACATGAACAAAACATCATTGAAAATCATCACCATAATGTTGACACTACCTCACATCAAATCAGTGTTATCAAAATTAGGGAACAACATGAAAACACACTCATCAATGCAATCACATGAGGACAAGCCAAGGTAACATAGTGGATTAGTTGCAGAAGATACCCGCACAAATACCCATATTAGAACTCCTCAAGATTTCTCCTGCTCACAAGGAAATCTTGGAACAAGCTCTAGTTGTCACCACGGGACCCAACAATCTAGAGGTTTGTCAATTCTAGACTATGGTGGGACATTTGAACACACCCCACTGCTTATCCTTTTCTGAACATGATGATGTATCTATCAATCATTCCCACAATGCTGCTCTACACATTGCGGTCTTAATCCACAAGCATCACGTTAAACATGTCCTAATAGATGGAGGAGCTGGCCTGAATATCTGTACTTTGAAACTTGTTCGTGCACTGGGCTATTCAGAAAATGTTATTGATCCTAGGAGGAAAATCACAATAAAAGCATATAATGACGGGGAGAGATCTTCACAAGGATTGATAGTGCTACCTATTCAAGTGGGACCAGTTATCAGAGATATAGTGTGCCAGGTATTAGATAAGGAGATAACCTACAACATACTCTTGGGAAGACCTTGGATTCATGACATGCAAGTGGTACCATCCACATATCACAAGTGTTTTAAGTTCTTGTTCAATGGGTAGGAAATCACCATTGCAGCTGACTCAAATAACCCCTAGTATTGTAAGACCCTCAAGACTACCCAAGATACTTTTGAACCACACAATAGGGAAGTCTTAGTTTAGGGTTTATCAAAAGATGGGAAACAACTAAATGCCTTGTCAAAGTGGGTTGAGAAAAAGGACCAATCAAAGGATAAGGATATCGGTGATGACAATCCCTCAAGTAAAGAAAGTACATCAAATCCTACTCCACAAAATCAGGAAAGTCAACTTGAATCCTTATCAAAAAAGGTTACCAAGATACAATTGAAAGACAAAGGCATGGGGGAATACTCATTTTATCAATCCTTATGCTTGTCGCAACTATCATCTTTTCCAAAGTCATATGGATAACCATCGACATCAAGACAACAATCATCACAACCCACCACACTATTTGGTGGAACCTTTGTAAGAGCAGGAACATTAGTGGATGAGTCGGATGACAAGAAGGTTTTAAACTGGTTGTACAAAGATGAAGAATCATCACAAGTATCCACTTCAAGTGTACAGACAGAGCAATATGGGAAAGGGAAGACAATCATGGAAAAGATGGGATACGAGGGAAAATGTCCTATCGGTAAAAGGAAGGAAGACATCATAGAACCAATACAACCTATCACCATGCAAGCCAAAGATAAAACAGGATTGGGGTATAGAGAAGAATCCAGAGAAGAAGCCAAACAACAAGTTGTTGAAAGAATCATACAACTACAAGCTAGTGATGCTCATGAAACTAATCCAAATGAGTATGAGTGGGATTTTTTATCTAAAGAGTCTTGTCATGATAAGGAAATTGATGTAGTCTAAAAGTATACATCCATACTTGAGGATGGTCAAAGTTCAGGTCATAGACCGCTTGAAATAGGATCACTACTCATTGATGATTCTAGTGAAGATGATTAGACTCGGAGTGAAATGGATAATTCGGAAGAGAGTTACCTTATAGACATCAATTTCTCTATTGGACAATCTGAAAATTTTACCATTGGGACTCTTACTATATCTAAATTTAGCCAATCCAACAAATCCTTACCCCTGATATATCCTAAACTAATAGATTGGGATCAAATTGAGCCATCTGATATTCCCTTCTTTTCGAATGAAGAACCCATTGTTAACTTCCTTTGTTCCACCAATCTTGAAACGGATTCCATCATTGAACATCATAGTGAAGCTTCCAACTAGGAGAGTGTCAAATTTTCTAGTTGCAAAATGAATAATATAGGGAATAGATCTGATGGTGAAAACCATTTAATGGCAGTGTTAGATCTATAAAAAGTAAAAACAAATAGCGTATCCAACAGTGAAAACCTCTTTGAGGTGTTGAAGGATAGAAGATTTGACACACTCGTCAAACACTTTCAGGAACGATCTAAAGTATTGGTTGAACCCACCCAGTCTATCAATATTGGAAATGAAGAAACAGTGAAGACTGTCCATCTAACAAAATCCTTGACAGATCAAGAAAAACCAAACTTCATCAAATTCTTCATAGAAAGGAAAATCAACTTTGCTTGGTCTTATACCAACATGCCAAGGGTTGATCCAAAACTCATCATGCATCACCTATCTCTACTAGCAGGAGTAAAACCGGTCAAACAAAAATTAAGGAAAATGCATCCCCACATTGCCATATTGGTCAAAGCCGAATTGAAGAAGTTATTAGATGTGGGATTTATCAGACCTATCGACTATGCAGAATGGATCTCTAACATTGTACCTATTTCCAAGCCGTACAAAAGCATCAAAATTTGCACAAATTTCAAATATATCAATAAAGCTTGCCCAAAAGATGACTTTCCCCTACCTAATATTGACGTCATCGTGGACTTGACTACTGGCCATGAAATGCTCTCACTTATGGATGGCTTTTTAGGGTATAATCAAATCAAAATTTCTCCTAAAGATCAAGATAAAACTGCCTTCACATGTCCTTGGGGCACTTTTTGGAGGAACGTCATGCCATTTGGGTTGAAAAATGTTGTAGCCACATATCAGAGAGCAATGACCACTAGCAGAAGGAAAGCCATTTTTATTGTACATAGCGACAATTGAAATATCATTGGGAGCCTTGTTAGCACAAGAGGATTCAATAGGAAAAGAAAGGGAAATATATTACATTAGCAGAACCTTAAATGTCTATGAAATAAATTACACTTTCATTGAAAAGGCTTTTCTAGTAGTAGTGTTCGCCACCCAAAAATTGTGACACTACAAGCTCACCCATACCATCAAGTTAATAGCCAAGATAGATCCACTAAAATACCTTCTAAGCAAAGTTAGTCTAACTGGAAGACTAGCCAAGTGGGTCATGATGTTGAGTGAATTCGACATCCAATATGTTGATAGGAAGGAAATAAAAGGACAAGTAATTGTAGACTAGTTAGCTAAAGCACCATTACAAGACAACCATCCCATGAACATTGAGTTTCTAGATGCTGATGTCCTGAAAATATCCACACAACAATGGGTCTTGTACTTTTATGGTTCTTATACACAACATGGATCAAGAGCCGAAATCTTGTTTATCTCGCCACAAGGAAACACCATTCCTAAGTCCTACAAACTGATGTTCCCTTGTATCGAGAACGCATCCGAATATGAAGCCTTGATCATTGGAATCAAAGTAGCAGTTGAGTGGAAGATCACCAAGTTACATGTCTATGGGGATTCACAACTAGTCATTAACCAAGTAAACGATGACTATCAAACAAAGGATGACAAGCTGATGCCCTACAAAAGAATGGTTGATGACTTCAAAAATTACTTTATAGAAATCAGATTTGAGTAGATTCCTCAAAGTGACAACAAAGCTGTTGATGCCATGGCGACCATTGCTTCTCTCTTGTAGATTATGGAGAAACGAGCCTGTTACGAGTTCATGGTGGAACAACTGTTCAACCCATCTTATGAAAAGCCTGAGTACCAAGTTATCTACCATCTAGCCAAGGTTGAAACTTCCCTCAATGGGAAAATCTACACTTACCTAAAAGATAACATCCTCCCTCCTGACCTATCTCGTAATAAAAAATGAAACTTCATTTGCGAAATCGCCTGAAACACCCTTATTGCGGATGTGCTTTATTGACAAGGTCTTGATGGAACTCTCTTTCGATGTCTAGAACATGACGAGTCTAAAACAACTTTGTGAGAAGTACATGAAGGTGTTTGTGGCACTCATTCAAGTGGTTTAACCCTAGCTAAGAAACTCCTTTGTTTGGGATACTATTGGCCAACTATGGAGAAGGATTCTTTTGAATTTGTCAAGAAATGCAAGAAGTACCAAATTCATGGCAATCTCATCCACACACTAGCATAGGAACTTCACACTTTTGCATCAACATGGCCCCTTTGTTAGTGGGGATTGGACCTCGTAGGCAAGATTCATCCATCTTCGTCTAATGGACACAAGTTCATTATCACAACTACTGAGTATTTCACGAAATGGATCAAAGCTATCCCTCTAACTACTATCACAGGAAAACAAATCTCATCCTTCATCCTAAACTATATCATTTGTAGATATGGCATCCCTCAGTCTAGCATCACTAACAATAGACAACCTTTCAAAAATCAAGACATTGAAGAAATTTGTGAGAAATGTCACATCCAACATTGGTTTTCTACACCATATTACCCTCAAGGAAATGACCAAGTTGAGGCCTTAAACAAGACTATCCTGAAGATCCTGAAGAAAACCGTCAATGATGCTGGAAAATATTGGCACATTCAATTGAACCTTGCCTTATGGGCTTACAGAACTAGTATCCAAACCCTGATAGGAGCTACACCTTGCGCTCTAGTCTATGGATCAAAGGCTATTATACCTATTGAGGTTGAAATACCATCACTCTGGGTGTCGCTAAAATGGATCATTTCAGATGAGGATCATAGAGTTGCTAGATTACAAGAATTAGAACTCTTGGATGAACACTGTCAACATGCAGTGGATCACCTGAAGGCATATCAACAAATAATATCCAAAAGCTACAACCACAAAGTCAAGCCTAGAACATTCCAGGTTAGTGATTTAGTCTTGAAAGAGAACCCCGAAACCAACAAGATCAAGAAAAGAAGGGGAAAATTGAACCAAACTAGCTCGGTCCCTTTGTCATTGTCTTGGCCTTTGGGTCAAGAACATATCAGTTGTCTACACCAGAAGGGGATTTGTTTGATGAACCTCTCAACAACTTGCATCTCAAGAAGTTCTACACTTGAATCATCCAAGTGCATTGGGGAAAAGGTCCTAAAAAATATGAAAAACATCAAAAAATGTCCTAAAAATGGTTGCCTTGATGAAAATATAGTAAATAGGCATCTTGGTAACAACAAAAAATCAGAAATAGAGACAAATACAAAAAAAGAAAAAAATCAAAAAGATAAAAAATATTATAAAATCTGAAAAAGTGCAATAAGAACAAGTAGTGAAAACTTGGTAATAGGTGCTATTTGTGATAGGTCAGCTTTTCTGTCTATTTAAGCATGTCAACCAATTGCTTTCACCATTCGCTTTCATCATCCATTTGCCTATCCTTTGAAAGCACCATGTACATATTCTAGTATCGCGATCGTGTCTCACCCTAGACTGGGGGAAAAATCCTGAACTCACTGGGGGCAAACAAACTTTGAGCTTGAACGAATAGACAAACAATAGGAAGGAAAACGCAACAACAACAATGATTAAAATGCAACCCAAAATTGAACATCAATCGCCATCAAAAACTCATCAAACATCCATATCATATCAAAATCTAAAAATAGGTCAAAAGTCAGTCAAAAAGACAAAAACATAGTCATATTGTCGAACTATGTTGTCTTTTAGCTTGAACATAGGCAAGGCTAATCTTTGATTAGCCCTCAAGAACCCTAAGTTAAGTCCTTTAACAATTTTTTGTAATTAGTTGTTGTCTCTCGTCTGTTCATATCTTGGTCCTATAAATTAGTTTAGTCAGTTGAACTACGTGGTCTTTGCGTATATAACATAGGAAAATCTAATCTTTGATCAACCCCTAAGGCCCCTAGGATAGGTCTTTAGGTTAGGTTCTTGGTTGAAATCTCAAAAAACACCTAAAGATTAGAAAATCAAGGAAATCCCAAAAACATTAGAAAATCGACCATAAAATCAAATCAAAAGGATGATGCTCTTCTGAATCATGGCTTATCACATTAAACACAAATGTTCAATTGTTGTACTTTGATTTTTGTTATCATATCTCTGGAGCCCCTCGATGATGTATCGAACTAGAGGAGCCAAGAAGGAGTATGATTTTTCTTTGTCTGCTATCTGTGAGTTGATCATTATTATTGTGCAAATTGTCGTGAGACGTGCACTACAAAGTATCATTGATGACATTCTGAATTTGCATAGGAAAAGGATTAACTCTTGCCTATTTACACAAGCAATGCTTAGGTCATCTCAGTTTAATTATACTTAGATGCTTGTGTTAAGTTGCACTATCAAACATCATGGAAGTAGAACTTAGGTCATCATGGTCTAAATATACCATTGATGCTTGTACTCACTTTCAACATTTTTAAGGCCCAATGATGATAAAAAGCATGACAAATTGGCTGTTACGAATGGAAAATTTTGCATACAAGATCTGCATGTTTAGAGTAGATTGCATCCATGTTAGTTTACATCTATATTTATGACATTTCCAAAGCTGCAACAATGATGTTATCTCTTGCATTAAGGGATTGAGTACACTTGACATTACCAAAAACAAATCATTTTCATATAGTTACACATCACTTGCATTATCATCAATTAGAAAGCATTCTCATTTAGCTGCATATCAGTTGCATAATCATCTACATATACTAGGAAACATTACAACATCATTCATCCATTCATCCATCACATTAAAAAATGACATCCATCGCATCTCATTTACATAATCAAAATCATTTCATTTAGTGGCATTAATGACGTGGTTCACTAAACTTAAATGAGTGAGTCTCTTCAGATTTCCAAAAGAATTAGGAAATATGTCAGGTTTTGTGAAGCTTAATGTAATAAAGAATCAATTGATGACAACCTTCCCACAACTCTTGGAAGGTGGATATATTCACTCATTTAAGCTTAAGACCCTAGAACACAATCATCTACATAATCATTTACATCACATAATCATCATTCATCATTACAAAACCTCATACATCATTTGCATCACATCCATACATACTCAACATAAATCATCAAATAAATCATCATGATCATCATCACATATGAACATCACATAAACATCAATAGAAATATGCATCATCATGTGATCATTTCATAGACATCATTTACTCATCCATTGCATCATATTTGCATTAGAAAAGAACAAAAACATAAAATACATCACATTTCATTATCCATCACATGCATCATATAGGCATAAATCCATAAACCATATAGAATCATAACACATCAGTTGCATCATCATTTGCATCCATAGCATATTATAACATTAGAATCATCATCATAACATAGAAATTAAATGCATCATAGACATCTATCATCATATCAACAGATAGATCATAATCATCGTTGCATATCATATAACCTCAAAAATCATAATGTCAAAGTGTACGAGGATATCCAAAAGTATCACGAGATACATCAATATCAAAAATGACACTGTATCATAAAGTATAAACACAAGAATTACATCATCAATGCCGCAACAGTGTATACATCATAAGATACTATGTCGAGCTCCCTCTAGACATTGCTGGCATCATGGAACCTATACCTCCTCCACTTGATGGACCTGTACCAGGATCTCTCCTATCTCTAGGCAATGGTTGAGTAACACCCATGCTAACAGTTTGAGACCTAGATTTTCTAGATCGAGATGGTAGAAATCTCTCTCGCCACTCATAAGGAACCAACTCATGATATTTACCCCTGTAAAACTACAACTCCCGAGCAGTGTGCCGAATCTCTCTAAGGAACTTTGCTGTACCTATAGCCACTGCAACCTACTCTAATCTCTCAGTAATGGCCTCGACTTGCTTTCCATGATGTCTCAAGGAATCCCTCTTTGTAGTAAGTATGACAACCTGTTCCTGTAACTGTTGTATCTACTTCCTATATGCACCTCTCTCAGCCGTCAGTATCTGAATCTGTGCCCAAGCCTGCACTAACTTGTCCTGAAGTGTCTCAAATTGTGTCTGAGCCTGCACTAACTCACCCTGAAAAGTCTGAACCTATTCTTGTAATGCCTCTATCTGTGCCTACTATTGATGAGAAGGGACTCCAATCCAAATCCTAGGGATCACTACCTGAGATACAGTAATACTCATCCTACGTCTAGGAATTGCAAAATCTAGAAAGGCACTGCCAACTGCACCCGATGTCCCTACACCTGGACCACCACCACCATCATTGTTACCCCCTCCATCCCCAATATCACCCTCCTCCTCCTCTCCATCCCCCCTCTGTCTCGGTGCCCTGTCATCATCATCAACTGGTGGAACTGGATCATTAGGACTAGATAACCTCAGAAAAGGATGTGTGTAGAAAAACTTAGAATAATCCTTTGTCATCCCTACATCTACTTGTGGAACATAATCCCATACACATGGCGCTAATGTATAAAACTCAGTACAAGAAGCATCATAAGCTAAGCAAGGCCCCACTCTATGACATCCTATCGTCATTGTGCATAATGGGAAACCCCCTGGGACATGGCCTGAACTTGTCCAAACTGTCGAAAAACCCACAAATACAAATCTCTCAAGCACAAAACGTGTCCATCCAATCAAGTATCATGATAAAAACATATATGGCATCTCCACTAGATCCTCTGGCCACATCTCACAATCCAAGTATGTACACCATGTCACGGTCTCCAGATCATCTAAGGCACGTATCCAATAGGCTAATTTTCCTAGCTTATGCTGGACACACGGACCACTGTAGCTGAACACATAGGGTCTACCTGCCATCCACTGTCTATCTCCCAATGGTTGAGTGATCACTATATGCTCCCATGCCCATGTTTTTGAAAGAGGAAAAAATGGGTTTTACAGGGACTCGAAACCACAAAGTTTACAAATTAAAGATAGAATCGTTAAAGACACCAAAGTCAAAAAGGCTGTAAAGACAACAACAATAAAATACCACAGCCACCAAAAAGGCCAGTGAAGGCTACAAAACCAAAAAAATAAGACAAAAAGCCAACAACAACTAAATTTGTGTCTTTAATAAATTTGCAGTCTTAGCTTCCAACTCATTCATATCCTAAACCCCCTCTTTAAGATCTGAACCATCTGGGTAGTGGGAGGCACTTTCCTTTTGAGATTGGAACAGGTCCTTTTCGAAATACCTTGGTCCTCATTCTTGCTTTCCTTGTTCTCTTCCAAATCAACAACCAACAAACGTTGTTATCTTTTTTCCAGCTTTTTAGACATAACATTGATAATAATGGCATTGTGCCTAACCATTTTATGGTTTTGTTCCACAACTGTTTTCAAGTTATTTTAAATTTTAACCATTTCCACTTCTAAAGACTTGTAATTTTCCTCAATGTCACCTCCTTCCTTTCCAATACTGTTCGTATTCTGTTTCCCTTCTTCGTTGCTGAGAGTGGCCAACTTTAGTTCTAGCTCCTCCAATTTACTATATAGATCCCTATTTCTTTGATTAAGATCATTAATTTCTTGATAGGCCCATTTCAAAACCCTGAAAATGTCACTAATGCCATTTCTTGTAGAAGCCATAATGTCACCAGAATAAACCCGGTCTAATATGAGGTTAACATCACCTGGGTTGGGGGAGCTAGGAAATTTGGCACCTTCAAATCTGAAAGAGGCAAGAGGGGAGGGCACATAATTTCTACTAGCTTAAGGGTTCTTGACTTTGTCTTCCAAGGAGTCAATAGAGTAGGAAACCAACTTGTTGGCAGGGGAGCCCTTAAGAACATGATTCTTTAAGGGAATAGAGCAATCAGGGTAGGTCTCAGGGTTAGCTTTAGCAAGTTGGGGTTTTTTAGATTGAGTTTTCTTACTAGACATCTCAGAGGATAGGTGGAATTCAACAATTCTCTCCTAGTTAGGACTCCCATGCCCATGTTTGCAATAGTGAAATTTCACAAGAGAGACTCGTCACCCCACAATACACAAATTGGTGAAAATCATGATACAAATGGGCTAACATAAATGAACCCCGTGCATACCTGGTCCCTTCTAGTGTCATATGCTCAATACTCAATCCCAACCCATCATAAATCCCTTTGACCTACGGTCATGACAAAGGAATCCGCTAATGAACTCAGAAAGAACACACAGTAGAGGATCATATCTCTCGACCATCTCCTTCCAGGGGACCCAATGGCCTGAAACATGATCATCTTGGAAAATCCTATGCAAGGCATCAGTCCCGCCTTGCTCAACTCTGTCATACACAACTATCTAGCCCATCACTGGAATTTGTAGAATATGATAAACATCCTGTGGAGTAATTGTCATCTCCCTAGTATCCAAATGAAAGGTATTGTGGTCACTATGCCACCTCTCCGCTAGAGCAGTTAGCAAGTCCCTATTAATCCTATACTAGAGTATGTCTATCAAGGATGTCAACCCACAATGGGTGATAATATCCAAATCTTCCTGAGTCAACCGACGAACTGTCTCCCATGTCTTCGGGAAATGCTCCTGAGACTGGAGCACATCAAAGTCCTAATCATATTACGGAAAAAAATTAGCATTACATCAATCAATCTATCAAATTTGGCCCTAACGCAATGTTCAATCAATTTCACTAATCAATCAACATCAATCAATCAATTCAACCTTGTCTATCATGAGGTTCATCAATCTATGCATCTCACCTATCATGAGGTTCATCAATTGATCCAACTTCACCTATCATGAGGTTCATCAATCAATTCAACCTCACCTATCATAAGGTTCATCAATTGATCCAACCTCACCTATCATGAGGTTCATCAAATCATCATCAATCTATCATTGATCCTCACCTATCATGAGGTCAATCATCAATCTATCAAATCAACCTCACCTATCATGAGGTTCATCAATCAATCAATGCAACCTCACCTATCATGAGTTCATCAATAAAATCAACCTCACCTATTATGAGGTCAATCATCAATCTATAATTGATCCCCAACTATCAAGAGGTCAATCATTAACTATCACATCAACATCATCAAATCAATTGGCTGAATGCGATCATCAAACATCAAACACAAGGAGGCAACATAAGGCATCAATTAATCAATTTGGTAGACTCAATCTTCTTTTTCGGGAGATAAATCATTTTTGGATCATAAAATTGTGAAATCATCATCAAATCATCGACAAAACATCAAAATTCCAAAATTCATCAATTTATCTCCTGAGGGGGCATATATCCGCCAGTACCTGAAAATCAACGTCTAGGGCATCAATTTTTTTTTGAGCATTGGTATCAAATTTTTCTTTGAAGCAACGTGTAAACACATTTCTTCAAAGAGGGGAAAAATGTATACACCTAAAAACGGTCATCACCTTTAATTAATTAAATACTAGCTATTCGATTAATATTTTGACTATGTATAAATAAATTCTTAATTTATTTATATTGTTCACCCTTCTCTAATTCTCTAAATCAGAAAACACTTTCTTCTAAATTAATTAAATAAACAAGGTTCCTTAAACCAATTAGGATTTAGAGCACATTTCTACAACTTTTTGTGTGACACCTCATCAAGGTCACATGAAAATAAATAACTCTAATATTTAATTAGAATTATCTTCAATTCATTTCAAAAAGCACATGGCTTATTTCCTCCCACATTTCCACCAAATTTGGAGCACATGACTTATTCTTCCTACACTTCCACCAATTTTGGAAGGACATGGTCTTCTCTTCCCACACTTGAATCTTCCATTCAAATGGCATGTTGCCCATTGGTCAAGAGATTCTTCCACACACATGGCATGTTGTCTTTGGTCAAGGGGACATCTTGATTCTCTTCATCTTCACCATCCATTTTTCTTATTCAAATCTAGACCATTGATTATCACCACCTCACTATATGCTTGGAAAAGGCTATAAATACAACCCTTGGGCCTTGTATTTGGCATCCACATTTGAAGTAGAGTTATCATGCAGGTTTATCATTGGAGCCTGGAGAATTCTTGGAGTCTTATAGATAGTTTTTATATCGTGTTTAGATCTTAGATTAATATATTGCATCATAGTTGCATTTTATCATCCATATTGCATCATATTTGCATTTTAGATTAGTTCATTTTAAGTTTGTATTTGAGCATATGTAGAATCATGCATAGATCATTCTAGCTCAATACCATAGTATCCACCTCCACTTGTTCATTTATCCTCTCCATCATCCTCCATCCATCATAGCATTCATCATCATTGTTTGCACATAGTTTCATGTAGGCATATAGTTGGCTTGCATGTTGAATACTAATCTCGTTTCTTAAGTGTAATTCTAATAACCTTTGTGCACATAGAAATCTGAGGGCCAAAAAGGTTAAAAAGAATCATTTAAGAATAGAGGACAATGAGATGTTCTTGGAAGATTTATCTTTATTGCAACTTAGAATAGTTTACTTTGCTTTGAATCTTTCAATATAAATCGTTTCATTAAGGTTTGCATTGATAATAACTTTGCACATTTCACACACACACAAAGTCCACTTTCAAATTTTTGAACAACTCTTTGTTACAGTCAAAATGACATTTCACTTTCTTCATCTGATTGGAACAAAGAAAATGCTCACATTGGTTGCAGTGTTGGAAAACACACAATCTCCTCTTAATTATTCCCTCATGAATTTTTTTTGTTTCTTAGGCTCCAAAAATGTAATGAAGTACACCTTCAAATTTTAGAACAACTCTTTCGTGATGTAAATATGGCATTTCCCTTTTTTCATCTGATTGGAACAAATAAAATGCTCACATTATTTGTAGTGTTGAAAAACACATTGTCCCATGTCAGTTAGTTCATTATGAAAAGTTTTGTTTTGTTACAACCAAGAATGTAATGAAGTCCACTTTCAAATTTTTGAACTCTTTGCTACAATCAAAATGACATTTCACTTTCTTCATCTAATTGAAACAAATAAAATGTTCGTATTATTTGCAGTGTTGGAAAACACATTGTCTCCTCTTAGTTATTCCCTCATGAAAAGTTTTTGTTTCGTACACTCCAAAAATGTAATGAAGTCCACCTTCAAATTTTAGAACAACTCTTTGGTGACGTAAATATGACATTTCATTTTTTTCATCTGATTAGAACAAATAAAATAATCGTATTATTTGTTGTGTTGTAAAATACACTGTCCCATGTCAGTTAGTTCATTATGAAAAGTTTTGTTTCTAGTATTTTGGAGCTAAAAAAATTTAATTTAGAAAACACACTGTCCCATATCAATTAGTTTTGCCTGAGCATTTTATTTGTTGGCAATATATATATTATTTGCAGTGTTGGAAAACACATTGTCCCATGTCGGTTAGTTTTGTGCAAGCATTTTATTTGTTATAAATTATATTTTTCATTTATTTTTAAATCATATGAAGAAATTGAAATACAATTTTTAGTGTAAGTAAGAGTTACTTTAAATTGTGAAGGTGAATGAACTTCACTACATTCTTACTATCTACAAAACTAAAGGTTTTCATTAGACTCATGCTGTCTCCATATAATTATGCCAAACTAATTACTTGTAATTTTCCTGGGACACAAAGTACCTAAGTTGTCTTGTCCATCAAACCTTTTTCAAGAAATTCCCTAAAATTATTTTCCTTTTTAGAGAGAGTACAAAAGTAATTTGAATAATCTTCCTCTTGAAGCACACCATTTAATGCATTTCCAATCAATGTTCACCACACTTTGGCTAACTCATCTTTTATCTCATTCAATCAAAATGAGGAAAGAAAAGTTAGCTAGGGTGAGGTGATAATTGAGTGGAATGCATTAAAAGTTGTTTCAAGAGCAAGAATATTCAAATTCCTTTGTACTCTTTTTGAAAAGGATAATAAGTCAGGGAAGTTTGAGAATTTTTTTGATGGACAAGAGAATTTCTCGTAATGTGTCGCAGGAAAATTACAAGTTATTAGTCTGACAAGTGACACTTATGAAGCTTCAAAATTAATAAATAAAATATTTATTACAATTCATAGTGGAAAATATACTGTGTTGTAGAAGTTATTCATGATAGAATTTACTTGTTCAACTCCACCTGTGACAACACCTCTCACTTTCTTTACTTGCACAAATTCTTATACAATACAAAACCTCTTTAGTTTGTCCACTTGTGCATTTCCATTTGTCCTTTGCTTTTACTGTACATGCACCTTCCTTGAATTCTCAAGAGCATGAAGGATCTCTTCAGTCAATACATTATCTATCTCACTCACTTTTCTCTGCTTCTTTTCAAGTGTTTTTAGAGAAGATTCCTTTTTCATTCCATGCATTCTAGTACCTGCTGCCTTTGATTTTGCATTGCCATTTTCCCATTTCACATAGTGCACATGCTCCTTTGTTAACTTCTCAAGAGGAGGAACAATCTCTTTAGTCAATACATTATCTATCTCATTCACTTTGGTTTGCTTCTTTTCAAGTGTTTTTAGAGTAGATTCCTTTTCCATTACATACTTTCTACTACCTGCTGCTCGAGTTTTGCATTGCCATTTTCCCATTGCGCATACTGCACATGCACCTTCCTCAACTTCTCAACAATAGGGAGAGTCTCTTCACTTAATACATTATCTTTTATCTATCTCATTAAATGTGATCTGCATAAATTTCAAAGGTGATCTTCATTACATTCTTACTGTGTACTAAACAAAACTTTTTCATTATGTTCATATTATCTATATATAATTGCATGTTAGAAAACACTCGGTGTCTAATAAAATTGAGTTGAGGGGTGACAAACCAATTGGGTTGTTATTGCGTTAATTAGAAAAGGACTTGATTACATTCATAATGTTTTCTAAAATTCCAAGTTGGAAAACATTGGGTGTTATAAAACCAACAACCCACATATCATTCTAAAACCCTTTACAAGTAGCAACCCAATTGCTTAGTCACCCCTTACCTCAAATTGGTATTTTATTTTGTATTCCCCACTTGTAACTCCTCCCCATGCTCATGCAAGCCATGGGACCCAATTTTATCAGACGACAGGAGGTGGGAAAACTGACTTGAAGGCATTGTTATCTCCTTGCTACTGTTTCCGTAACATTAGCTCCTGTTTGTCGGTTTCATCACTTTTATCCCCTGTTTGACGGGCCCCATGCTATGTCGTCTCATCATGTCATGTATGTTTCTATGTATGTTTTTTATGTATGGTTTTATGTACATAGGTGTGTTTTGTTGGGAGATTAGTTGCCCATTACATTCCTACTATGTACTAAACAAAACTTTTTCATTATGTTCATACTATTTATATATAACTGCATGTTGGAAAACACTGGATGTATAACAAATTGAGCCGAGGGGTGACAAACCAATTGGGTTGTTACTGCATTAATTAGAAAAGATTTTGATTACATTCATATTATTTTCTAAAATTCCAGGTTGGAAAACAATGGGTGTTATAAAACCTGCAACCCACATACTGTTCTAAAATCCTTTACAAGTAGCAACCCAATTGCTTAGTCACCCCTCACCTCAATTTGGTATGTTGTTTATATTCCCTACTTGCAACTCCTCCTCGTGCTCTTCACCCTTTAGGTTCAAGCATGGAGAATGAAACACAAAGTGTTTTCCAACCTATAATTATTTTGTGCATTATCATATATATATATATATATATATTTTGATACGTAAGATTATTATATTATATTAATTTAAAAAGGAAAGCATACACCCATCTGCTAAGCAAGAGATATCAGTTGCTCGATCAAACCCCAAAAACTACCAGACTATCTTCATCCAACACAAATAATATGATCATGGCAATATAGATTACAAAATTGGCTATGCCACAATCAAAACCCAAAAAAACCCAAACTCAAACTATCCACCACCAAACCATAGCACATACTGACTAAAATTAGAAACCTACCAAATTACAAAAACCCATTAAGTTTCGCAAAGAACTCAAAGTCCTTAACCTAGTCGAAGCCTCTGGCCGCCATTAACCCTAGTAGCTTCTTTAGATATTCCATTGCCACTACAACAATCATACAATGATGCATGAGAGCCGCCCCACTCAGGTCCAAGAGAAAGGGATAAAAATTAATGACCTCATCAGTCTTTCGTAGAAGCTCCAAATCAACTAGACATGAGATTTCGGTGCCTAAAATTGCCACCTTTAGAACCTCCTCCACACCGCCTACCAAATCCTTCTTGAACAACCTCACCAACAACTCCTTCACCTCCATCTTAGGAACTTGAATGTTAAGTAGAGAAGCCAAGAAGCATAAGGAAATATGTGTTTTGTCCCTCCCATACTCCTTACGATCCAGATGACCAATGCCAAAAATCATTTTGATCACTGAAACTGTGAGAGGATCAATGTTGAGCAAAATTTGCTTCAACCTTTGGTCTGTAATCTCATGAAAAGTGACCTGACTTGACTTTGCAAACAAAGAAATTGGGGTGTCCACTCCAAACCATGAGAATCCCTCCATCAAAACTGCTATGATAACTTTGAGTGCCCGACCATTGGTGTCCATAGACAACTCCAATAGCTGAGCAAAGGCCGCCAAATGACTCACCACCATTAACTAAGCATTAACACAAAAAAAACTCTACTACGCTACACAACCATGACCTCCACTCATTAATAAAGCTCGCCATTTCCAAGCAACTCAGTTGTCACATGAACGAGAAATTATTTCTAGGAAAGGTAAGGTTTTCTTGTGCTAGTGATTTTTTCCTTCAACCCCTGCTTCGTATGCACAACCTTCCTTAAAAAATGTGCTCAAACTGTTGACCATTATTACATGTACTCACCTTGAATGATGTCACCAACCTTACACACCAACTTCCACCTTAGTACTATTCACCCCTATGAGGATGCCACTCAGCTCAAACCACCAAAAGCCCTTCACGAGCTTGGAGGGTCGCCCCCCAATTGCCCACTTGTGCATTATCATATTTAACCAATGTGATCACCTGCTATTTTTTAGTCAATGAGAGATTACCTACTATTTTTTGGTCAGTCAAGGTGATCACCAAGGTTTTCATTGACTTCTTAACCTTTATTCTTGCATAACCGATGCACATTGTGATTTGCAACCAACGTGTCTTGCAATAATATGTATTTTTTCAGTTGTTTGTACAAGTAATGATATAAAAAAAAGTTTGATAGTGGTACCTGGTATCTTTCTTGTCTATCTTCTCTACCCTTATTGATTATGTAAGTTATGGCCTCTTTCATATGTGAGGAGAGGTGAGCTTTTCATATATCCAAATGAATGTTTAGTGCTTCATAGTTCTAGCAAAATGACAAAATGGAAGATATAATTGTTGATATATATTACTAGTGTTAGCGATAGGTTAAATTGGAAATTAAATTCCCATTGTACACTTTAATATGTTTGTTTATTGTCTATACAATTTGGCATGGTGCAGTCAGCACAACAACAATTAATTTGGATTAAAATGAATTCTTTGTAGCACCAAATGTCTTTAATTTTCCAATTTAATCTATCACTAACACTTGTCTTTCTTCTAGGTGGTTGATATAGGTGAGGAAACAAAATTGAATAAAACAAGGGAAGGTGGTTTGAGAAGGTCGCTTCAGGAGACATGAAGCTTCTACACTAAATATAGGAGATTCTAGTTGTCATAGCTTGAATTGGAAGTGTACTATATAGTTAAATTTCCAAAATTTATTTTTCATTTAGAAGTTATGATTTATTTATAGATGAAATGCTTAGTGTGGGGAATGCAAAAAATTTGCAATTTAATTTAAATAAAATAAATGTTACACTATTGTGTGCATATTATATCCAAAATTTTTACGTGAATCATGTTTTCTCCTTGAAGTGTGAATGTTACACAAGAAATGCTTAAAGCATCAGTGAAGGGTGATAATGCATCATTTTAATTATCCTCCTCATAATTGATTTGTGTTAATTTTAGGATGATTTCTCCAACACTACATCAATATGATTTATCTCCCAAAATAGAACAAGAACCTTTGGATCCTTGGTAATTAGATCAAATATATTTGCAAAAGTACTTAATATTTATCATTTTACATTTGAGTATTTCTCAATTTAAATCATGTATCTTTGTTCAGTTGTGAAGCATCATTGCATAGATGGGTTTCTTAAGGTTGTGATTAAAGAACATTGTTATTGTAATTGTTTCTAATGAGTATAATATACCATACAAACTGCAAAGGCGAGGCCATAATAACACACAAATGGCCATTAGGCTTCCCAAATTTTGTAATGGAATTGATGTTCTATAAACATAAGCAAAAATTCTGTAAACATAATGTGTTTTGCAATGTAGAAGCCTCTTTACAAATATGAGTATTCCTTGTTGCCCACTTTGGAGCTTTAGAAACACAATGTGTTGTCAATTATGCAGATGCTTATGCCATGCTAGATGCAACTAATCTCTCAACAAAAAACACCTATGGACATATAAAAATGCATAAAACCATACATAAAAACATACATAGAAACATACATAACATGATGAGACGTAGTGCGAGGCCCTCCAAATGGGGGATAAAATTGACGAAATTACTAAATGGGAGCAAACATTACGGTGACAGAAGCGAGGAGATAATGGTACCATCAGGTTGGTTTTCCTGCCTTCTGCCAGTCGATAAAGTTGGGCCTTGTGGCTTGTGCAAGAAGCTACCATTTTCAAAGTTTTTTTTAGCACGAGAATTGTAGGTGGATTGACGTGTGCATTTTTAGTTTGGAGAAAGAAGGCGGAAAACACTCCGCATTTTTTGCTAGCATGTTGAAAGCTGAAGGTTGGAGTGCACGTGGAGTTGGAGGAGAAAATCAACCAAATCGAGGTGAAAGGTACTAACCAATTGGGTTGTAGAGGGTTTTACAACATTATTTGGGTTGCTTGTTTCTTAACACTTAGGGTTTTCCAACATGAATTTTTACAAAACATAATGAAGTGCGTAATATAAAGTACACTACTTATTAATGATTAATAAAGTCTGCCTTTAATGAGAAATTTTCTATTTGATAAAATAGAAACCCATCTATACATTTGTATATTTGCATTTCAAGACAAAGCTTGGGTATAAATAAAGGTAGGCTTCAAAACACATTGTGTTTCCCAACTTGCACTACACAATGTTCACCACTGTCAACAAGTTTATTCATTATTGCCAATAATGGAAAGAAATTGGTGTTCTTGCTATTCGTAATGCACACCTACATATACGGGCTTAAAAACCACAAGGGATTGGGTATGCTATGTGTAGACATTGAAAATATATAGATTGATATCACACTCTGATCTACTAAACATCGTTTCTTCCTAAATCATCCCTTGGTCTAACTGTTTAATCAAATTCCCTTATCTGATTAAATTCATCAATATTCGTCTCTTAATTAAATAAATTATTTTGTCTAATTAAGTCACTTTCCCTTGTTAATTAAATTAATTTATCTGGTCTAATTATCCCTATTTAATTAAATAATCAATTTATTTGATTAAATCTCTAAAGTCTATCTATTAAATTAAATAAGTCAAAACTTTATTTGATTTAATAACACCATCTCTTTTAATTAAATAAATGAAATCTGTTACTCTTATCATATCTCTTTTTGATTTAAATTAATCCAAAATCTAAATCAAATTGTCAAATCACTAAATGTCCTTAAATTAATCAAATCACGATTAACAATTTAATCCTCCAATCCTCTAGATTTTGCAACTTGCACATGAAAATAGACTTATTTTGATTTATTAAATTTTTTTTCCTTCAACAAGGCATCTTTTAAGGAATATTCCCCTAATTTGAATTCAAAATCCAAGTGGGAATAAGTCCTTCCAACAAGGAACATTTAAGATCTCTTACATGTCCTTTGCCTTGAGCCAAGTGGCATTTAATGCTTTCTTTCTTCCCCCCTTGCAAGTCATTTCAACAAATTTGAATTTCAAATTCATGCATTTATTGGCACATTCCCCAAATCTTGCACATCCTCCACCCATTCATAGCTTGACAAGTGGCATCATGCCATTGGATGAATGTTAGTCCCACATTGCTCTATTTTGGACATTCATCTTGGCATTCTATAAATAAAGAGCTCATATCCTTATTTCATCATCCACAATTATGCAAAATTGTATGCACAAATATCTCTCAAATTCCATCCATCTTCTTAACTAGTTTATTGCAGATTTTGGAGCTCATTGAGGGACTTATCAAGTGGATCAATCATCTTCAATCAACATTTGCATTCAAGGAGTTGGGAAAGGGCAAATATCCACACACCTATTTGCACCAACTCCCTCAAGAGATCAAGAGTTTGCTTGCCTTAGATAGGATTTAATTGTTTCATTTGTGTTCTTCATTTTCATTTCTTATCTTTTGCAAATTTCAAATGGATTTCTTGAGGAATCATTTGTTTCTAACCTTGTGTTTGATCTAATTGTTTGCATGTTTATTGTGTTTGTGCAAGGTCTAGATTCAAATGGTTCACACTATGTTGTGGAGGTTGACAAATGCAGTGTGTTATGAAGCATACAATTTGTTATATCACACAGGTTGTGCAAGTTTAATTGTCTACCTTGAAGCTTGGTCCATGCCATTAAGTGTAGTAGACAAATGACATGTTTTCAAACCTCATATCTGTGTGAGGACATTCAAAGCTAAACACATAACAACTGAATTGGTTAGTCACACATGAGCTCAATTTGGACATTTTTCCTCATTTGTGATAGTTCTGGATTGAACATTAAAATTGCAAAATTATTAAACCCTCCACAAAAAATCACATAATGAACTCTGCATATCAAATGAAAACCCCTTTTTGCAAGGAAAATCCTCGGAAGCTCGTAAATGAATACCACTTTTGCAACGAATATCTGTTCAATTCTTTAAAGTCCCTAGGAAAAATGGAAAAATGGCTTATATTTTTGATAGATATACATACTTGCTAGCTAGCTTCCTGCATGACAAATGCGTTTTGGCAAGGAGAGTGGCTGCTCTACTTTGGCCTCTAAATGCCTACAACTCCCTTCTACACTCCTCAACAACCTTCAAAATGTGAATGTCAAAAGTGGTGATGTTTTTCACTTTTTGTCCATTCCAAATTATGATTTTTAAAACATAATGTTGGTTATGATGCATCTGACATGCGTTTTTGTAGGGAGAATAGGCTCGTCCAATGGGTAGAAGCTAATCTCCCTACAAAATATAGTAAAATAAAGCTATTATCCCTAAAAAAATGTATGTCTTGGACATGATAACATAATCAGACATGTCTTATCCCTAAAAAAGGGCAATATGTTATCATGTGTAAGCCATGCGGTTTTGTAGGGAGATCGCCTTCTATAATTGGACGTGGCTATTCTCCCTTGAAGAATGCATGTTAGAGGCATCATAACATACAAAAATACATTAAAACATATAAAAAAAATACACCACATGATGAGACAACAGAGTTTGGGCCTCCCAAGATGGGGGATACAAGTGACAAATTTGGCAGATGGGAGGAAATATTACGGCGATGAAAGATAGGAGATAATGGAAGCAACATGTCAATTTTCCTACCTTCTGCTAGTTGTGATGCTATGGTGAGAGTTAAACCATAAAACTTGCTAGCTCGCTAGCTTCTGTGAGAAGCTATCATATTCACTGAATTCTATGCACCTTCGGGCATTGGAGGTAGACTGACGTGAGTAATAATTATGTTCTAAATTGTAATAACTATTGTTTTTTTGAGAAGATGTGTTCAAATATAATATTGCACAAAATAATTGGAGGTTGGAAAACACTCTGTGTTGTGGGTTCTTTCATTCTACATGTTGAAAGCTGAAGGTTTGAGAGCACGGTGTTAGAAGTATTGTCATTGATGTCAAGACAATAAGATTGATAAAGTTGGTCCAGTTAGATGAATAAGATTGATGAAGTTGAGTAATCATTTTTTTTAGTAAAGAAAGATCTGATTTGTACATGTGATCAAACTATTGAAGATAAATAAACCACTATGGAGCTTGATCTGATCAAATACTAGGTAGTTTTGGACTCGGTTCTCTTAAGAAATTGACATTTGTCATATCATTACAGATTGATAATTGTATGGAGCTCAAAATTGAAATCTGTTTGAAGTAAATTACTATAGATTAATCTTGTTCAGTTCAAAATACTTAATTGAATAGATTGGTTATTCTAACAAAGTTGATTTGAGACTTGTTTTGTACAAAAAATGATGAACAACCAAAAGACACATTTTTTTCTTGAATAGATGTGATCCCTTGAAGACATAACGCCCCCCTGATCTAAATGGATGTGACTTTAAGAGAACATGTTAATTAAGTGTGTTACCAAAACAAAAAAAACACACTTTAGAGAGACGCGTTTCAAAACATAATATACATATCTTTATGGTGAGACGTATTTCTAAAGTAAATTGAAAAGATGCGATCTATTGGAGAAACAAAATATTGTAGAGAGGTGAGACTAATCTAGATTCGAAGAGAAGTGGAAAAGCAATTTGCTGTTTTGAAAGGGTGCTATCTTCCAAAGGCGTGATGTGTTTACATGAACAAATGTGATTTAAAAAAAAAGAACATATCAACTTACTATTTTAAAAAGGATGTGTCTATCCATGACGTGTTTGTTCTTCACTAAAAGGTGTTTATATTATGTTGAGTAAAAACAAAAAATGCATCCCTTTAGATTTGAAAGAAATATGTTTTTCTTGTAAACAAAAAATTAATTAAATTAAGGAGAAGTTGATTCAGCAAAAGGCATATCTAAAAGATATGACTGAAGGATGAAAAGGAAAAAGTTGTTATCATCAAATGGTGCAATATTTGAGCGATCTATATATTTGACATCTCATTCAAGGTTGTTGTTGTGTTTGTGAAGTTCAAGAAGTCTACATCAGAAACCCATCTTCTTGTGTAGGCTGAGTGAGAGTTTGTCATCTCTAAGGCATATTAAAGGCATGGGAGATTGCAGATCTGATTGAAGATAATTGCTTCATCCATCAAGTCAAGGTTTGATGCCTTGCATTAGGGATTAAGTCTCCTTGTAGGTTGGTGCCTACTAAAATTGTAGAGGTTTGGGTGTCCCTTGTAGATTGTAGTCTACTAAATCATCTCTCTTGTAAGTCAAGTAGGTTGGTGCCTACTTCAATTTTTTTTTTATTTCAATAAAGTTGTAACAACTTGTTTAAATTGGTTCATATCAATAAGTTGATGTTGATGAAAGTTTAAGTTTGTGTAGAAAGCTAAAAAGGTGAAAATTTTGTATTGATTTACTAATTCACCCCCCCTCTCAGTAAATATTTTGTGCTCTTCACACGGGGTGGAGTTGCAGGTGGAGAATATATAAAACTATCCAGATTCACCTGAGGGGTGAGTAACGAATTGGGTTGTTACTTGTCAAATGTTTTAAAATAGTATTTGGGTTGTAGGTTTCATAACACCCAATGTTTTCCAACTGCAATTACACATTGGGCGTCACAGCTTGCCAACATATGTCCCCAGGGTGCTGACTGAGTGGTGGAAGCGTCAAGCTTCCAACAATCCCCCAGGGTGACCATAGGATCTAAACTCGCGACCCAACTTTGATACTAATTATAATAAAACTGATCATGAGTGCACAACTTGACATCAAGATCTATAGATGATACCACTAGAAAGCTCTTGAAAACCCACATCAAATATGTATTTTATTTTCTCTTATGACCTCTAGAAGTAACCTCTATAAAAACATGACAACATTTCATGATAACTAGGCATCTTTGGAGCAACTTTACAATATTTGCAAAACAAGCTCTTCTCTCTAGCACACATCAACAACTCTTCTAGAATCTGATCCAATGAGCTCCATGATGTGAAAAGGTGTCATCGAATTATGATGGAGGGAAGAACATTTTTTGAAAATGAGAAAGGTATGCTCCAAATTTTCCCAGTTGTCATGAAACATTGTCATGTTTTTATAGAGGTTACTTCCAGAGGTCAGAGGAGAAACCATGCTGCATATTTGATGTGGTTTTTTCAAGAGCTTTCCAGTGGTATCATTTGCAGATCTTGATGCCAAAAAAAAATTGCACAACATATAGGTAGGGTGGAAAACATAGTGGGTTTTGTGTTATTTAATTCTGCTTCGTCTAGTCAAGATGTGAAAGCTAATAATTTCATTGATGTAGGTATACAAGATGTCGCATAATGTAGAAGCATGGGTCTCTAGCTAGTTGACCAACTACCACCATATCTTCCTTGTAATTTCCTCACTCATATAGAGGAATTGATTCTCCCATATGACTTGTGGGAAAATATGTTAAGGAGAATTGACAAAAAAGGGCCAAAGTGTAGTGATGTCAAATATCATAATTATGCTCATTTCTTTAACTGCTTCTTCAGTGTATGGACAAAAATGAGCATGGATGTTGAATATAACAATCTAAAAATAGAGATTGTAAATTTCTATGACTGGCTAATTCATTTTTACCAAGAGATGCCAGACCTTTTCCTAGTTGGATGCATCTAGAAGGTATCCATTAAACAAATAGTAATCATCCAGAAGCACAATCTTCCCAAGGAGCTAAGCATGAAATTTATGAGATTCCTTAAGGGGGAATCTTGAATTAGTAATCACATGGGTCCTGTTGAGAACTGGTTGCTTGTTGTGTTCAAATTCAACTACACTTTCAGGTTTGATGATTAGTTTTATTATAATTGGTATGAGAGCCAAGTCATGGGTTTGAATCCCATGGTCGTGCTAGAGGGGGGATTTTTGGAAGCTTAGTGCTTCCACCCCTCATTCAATGCCGACTGTGTGATTCATGATGTGGTTTAATAACCTCTTGTAGATCTTATCTGACTCTTGTATTGAAAATTGACAGGTCGACCTTTTGGTGCAACGACAATGCCAACACACATAGACAATATGAATGTAATGACAATGTTTTGGTTACCTACATAGTAAGAACCCAATTGGTCGGTCACACCTCAAGTGAATTTGGATACTTTTATGTATCCTCCACCTACAATTATATTGAAAATATGAATGTCTTGGAATCCTTTTGTTTCGTAGATAGTAAGAATGTAATGAAGTTCACCTTCAAAATATATAACAACTCTTAGTTAGAGTATAAATTGTATTTGAATTTCTTCGTATGATTGAAACAAAGAAATGCACAAAATAATGGTAGATTAGAAAACACAATGTGGGTTGCTAGTTGTTTCATTTTTCATGTTTAAATATAAATGGTTGAGAGAATGGGGAGGAGTTGTAGGTGGGGGATGCATGAAACTAACCAGATTGACCTAAGGGGTGACTAACCAATTGGGTTGTTATGTGTAGAAGGTTTTACAAGACTATGTGGGTTGTAAGTTTCTTAACACCCAGTGTTTTCCAATTTCATTACATTCTTTCTATCTACAAAGAAAAAGGTTCTCAAGAAAACCACAAAACATAACAAATTGAGGTGAGGGGTGACTAACTAATTGGGTTGTTACTTGTAAAGGGTTTTAGAATAGTATGTGGGTTATAGGATTTATAACACCCAGCGTCTTCCAACCTGGAATTTTATAAAATAGTATGAATGTCTTGAAAAGATTTTTTTATTTAGATAGTACAAATGTGATGAAAGGAACCTTCAAGATTCACTACAACTATTAGTTATAGTAAAAATTGCAATTCAATATCTTCATGTGATTGAAAAATAAATGCACAAAATAATTACAGGTTTGAATACACAATGGGTTGTGAGTTATTTCATTATGTAGGTGGGGGATACATAATTGAAACCAAATCAAGCTGAGGGGTGACTAACCAATTGGGTTGTTATGTGTATAGGGTTTTACAACACTTTGTGGGTTGTAGGTTTCATAACACCATCTCTTTTCCTACCTACATTTTTTTTGACAACATGAATGTATTGAAAACCTTTTTTTATCTAGACAAAAGAATGTAATGAAAGGCACCTTCAAAATTTATTACAAGTCTTAGGTAGACTAAAAATTGTTTCAAATTCCTCTTATGATTAAAAAAATCTATGCTTGCTTACAATAGACGGTGCAATAATTTTGGAACTTTAACTGTCCGTAACACTTGCAACTGTTTTACATTTTATAGCCAGCCAGGGATGTGTAATTTAAAATAGAAAGTGCTTCATACAATGATGAATGTTGTTGAGATGGTTAGCACACCTGACAAGGTGTGTAGTGGTGCATCTACTTTGGGATGGTCATGTTCGACAGACATGAAGGTAAGATCCACTATTTAAAAGATGCAATCAAATGTTTAATTTTAATCTTTGAGAAGTAGTTACGATGTTGATTGGAAAGTGGGATTCTTTTAATCAAGAGGTAGCAACCATTGTATAGAGGATGACCCCTTGTTTTAGGAGAACAATGAATTCTAAGGCAGCTACATATTTGGTAATTGATTGTGAACTTCCAGTTACCCTTTACTTCCAATGCGTCAATCAAAATGCTTTACAAGTTTAGTTACAAAATTTCATGTCTGTTATGAATATGTTGATTTTGATAGTATGTCCTTCCTTCGATTCAGGTCGATAATTGGAGAGATGATC
>VDFB02329874.1:0-35772 GCA_007258455.2 Sequoia sempervirens
ATCCCCATGTATCCTCCTATCCTCTTCCAAGAACCGGTCTAAATCCAGATGCAGTTCAGGGTTAACTTGATCCCAATCCTCAACCTTCCAACCACTATCTTGCTCAGAGGCCCATTTGGCCAAGCAGTCAGCAGCGCGATTCCACTCCCTTGGGATGTGAACAAAGGATGCCTCCTCCATCCAAGAACTAACTTGAAGAATCCGTTGAACCACCGAAGCCAACTGCCAATTTATATCAGATATCTTTCGCTCATTCAAGAGATTAATCAAAATCTGTGAATCAACTTCACATATAACCTTTCTCCATCCCAAAGCAAGGGCCCTCTCCATAGCATGAAGAATTGCTAGACCCTCCATGAAGTTAACAGTCTTCACCCCCTCATGTATAGAGAATAGAAAAATCACCGAACCAGCCGAGTCCCTGCCAACCCCACCAATTCCAGCAGGCCCAGGATTTCCCCTAGAAGAACCATCAGTATTGATCTTTAAAAATCCATTGGGAGGAGGTAACCACCTTCCAACCCGTTGGACCCTCTTTTTCCCATGCCTACAGTTCCTAGAACTGACACAAGATGAATGAATTTCTTGAAGACCTAGTCTGGCCACCAACTCAGCATCACCTCTCTCCAAGGGGAAAACCACATCACATTTAGCTAAAACAGACTCCTGCACCATTCCAAGCATACGCATCCAAACTTGTCGACCCACCAACTTCTGATCACGAAAAATTCTGCGGTTCCGCTCCAACCAAATCTGCCAAAGCAGAAAGGTAGGGCCCATGAACCAAACTTCCTGCAAAAAGGAAGCCATAAAAGGAGGTCTTCCCATACTATCCCAGAATTCAACCAAAGAGCACGCATGAATACAGGGAAGCTTCCACACCTCCCACCACCAATGCCAAAGTTGCACAACAAAGGGGCACCAAAAGAACAAATGTGAAGAATCCTCTTCCGCTCCCCCACACAAAACACAAATTGAAGGTCCTTGAAATCCCCGTTTACGAATGTTATCCCAGGTCAAGCACCTATTCCAAGCCAAAGTCCAAACAAAGCAGTTACATTTAGGCCACGAGAGTTTATTCCACACCCTTTTCCACCAATGAACCTCTGCCCCAGTTAGCTTTTGAGCCAATAACACCTGATAACCAGAAGCAACAGAGTAAACCCCCTTAGGATTATGGGTCCAAGCAAGAATATCTTCTTCCAAAAGAGAACTACAACTCCTACTATGAAGAATCTTGTGAAGCTCAACACTTTCTTCCGCAAGTCCCAAATCTGGCCACTCTGCGGGATCCTTCCAATGAGCTACCTCCAACTGACCAAAGAGCATGGACGATTATAGCACAGCCCGTTGGCCTCGAGAAGTAAACAAGGTAGATTGGGGGCTGGGATGGAGGAGTCCATGCGAAGGTCGGCCCGAGGAAGAGGAAGACACCGGTTCACCGTCTACGGATCAAAATAAACGCCTTGTAAGCTTTGCACCCATGGAGAATTTATTCCCGTCAGCGGACGCTCAAGGGTACGCGAGGGAAGATCGCGTGGAATCCCGGGAAATGCCTTGAGATAATATCAGCTACAGCGAAATCCCACAATTCCACACTGCCTCCCTCCAAAATAGCTTAACCGCCCACAGCCACTCAGTCACCTGAACTTCTCGAAAACCGGACCAACCACCAAATTGCTTTGGGCTGCACAGCATCCCACCCTAGCCGGAGACTCCCACCCGGAAGAAGCCAAAGCCCTACAGCCCATAGGCCTTTCAGAGAATCCAGCTCCTCGGAGAAACCCATGAAGACCACAGGCATACATGCATGGAGTAGGAGAGCCTTCACCACCGACTTGAGGAAGGTGAAGACCAGCCCGCCAAAGACAGTTGTGGGTGATACAGTTGCTTTGCATGGGCTTATCAATATTCTGCCAAGAACCCTTGGAGAGAGATAGGCTGAGAGCCTGAGATTAGAGGGAAACCCGGATAAATTGAAAGGGAGAACCCCTATCTAGAGGCCTTAAGATGTGTGATTCTTCTCTGTTGTGGAGACCGTGTTGAAGAGAATATGGAAGACTTCTCCTCATTAATCAATTGTCCTGAAGCAACAAGATATATGTCCAACACCTGCCTCAAGTTAGTAGCTTCCCTAACAGTAGCCATCCCCATCAGCGCAGTATCATCAACAAACTGCAAATGAGATTGCGGAGGCAAGTCTCCACCCCATCGCCAACCTTGAATGATGCCAAGCTCCACCCTTCTTTTCAACAAACGACCAAGGCCTTCCACAAGAAGCAGAAAAAGATATGGAGAAAGAGGATCCCCTTGGCGCAAACCCCTAGAGGCACCAAAAAGTTTAGAATGATCTCCATTTATCAAAACTGAGAAGGAAACAGACGTGACACAACTCATGACCCATTGGATCCACTCCTCACCAAAACCAAAAGCAACAAGGATCTTCTGCAAAAAAGACCATCTAACCCTGTCATAAGCCTTAGCCATATCCAGCTTAATGAACATAGCCTTCTCATGGGAGTTGTCCATGGAGTGGATGGTCTCCGTAGCAATGACAACCCCATCAAGAATCTTCCAACCTGCCACAAATCCACTCTGTTCCTCTGAAATCAACACTTTAAGCCACTTCTTCAGTCTCTCAGCCAATAACTTTGAGATGATTTTATAAGCCACATTACAAAGAGAGATAGGCCGGAACTGAGATAACCTATCAGCCCCTTCACACTTGGGTATGAGAGCAAGGAAGGTGGAGTTCAGAGCACGAAGCATCTGTTTATTCCTTTGGGACTCAAGGACAACAGCCAGAAGATCCAACTTTATGATATCCCAGAATTCCTGAAAAAATTCAATCGGGAAACCATCAGGACCAGGAGCTTTACCCTTCTTCATCTGAAACACAATCCCCTCCAGCTCATCAAGAGAGATATCTTTCATCAAATACTCATTCGCCTCCCTGGAGACCAACTGAGGAATACAAGAAAGAACATGTGCTTCCTCAACAGAGCCCCCTTGTGAATCCTCCCTAAATAAAGTAGCAAAATACTGAGAAGCCTCAGCAGAGATTTCTTGAAACGAGGCAAGACGTTCACCCCTATCATTCACCAGAAAAGGAATGGAATTACCATGCCTCCTATCCTTCACAGAATTGAAGAAGAAGGCGGTGTTTTTATCACCTTCCTGTAACCATTCAACCTGGGCCTTTTGCTTCCAATAGATTTCTTCCCGCAATTCAAATTCCTCAACCACTTTCAAAGTATTAGCCTCCTCCCTTAGAAGATCCTCAGAGGCCCCATTCTCACGAATCAACCGCGTAATATTATTCAACTCCTCTTGTGCGGAAACCTTAGCATGAAAGATATTACCAAAACATCGCCGATTCCACCTTTTAAGCTGATATTTGACAAACTAAAGAAGCTTGGAGAATGTGTACATTATCGTACCAAAAGTTGGTCTACCAATCCGCCACCACTCAGCCACATAATCATGAAGAGTGGGATCCCGTAACCACATAAGCTGGAACTTGAATGAGGGAGACTGAGGCCCCCGTGCAGAGATAATACTAAGCTTAATAGGCCAATGATCAGAACCTCTCCAATCAAGAATTTCTGATCGAGTGGACCATAAGTTTCCAACCCAATAACAGGAAACCAAGAAACGATCTAGCCTCTCAGCAACACAACTCTCCCCAATTCTCCTATTATTCCAAGTGAAGCGACCATTACTAGGTAGAACATCAATAAGATTTAATTCAGAAATGCTATCTCTGAATAACAGAGCAGAAGGCTCCAACCTAGGAATTCCACCTCTTTTCTCGGACAATTCCACAATAGCATTAAAATTGCCAGCCATAACCCACGGATGGTAAGGAGCTAAGCTACGAACAAAACAAAGATGGGACCATAGAAGTTGTTTACCCAGAAACTCAACAGGAGCATACACATTAGAGAGGAGAATACACTCACCAATCTCATACCAAGAGGCGACTAGGGATATAGAGGATCTAGAGGACGCGTCCACCATAGGGGAAGATCTTCGAGGAGTTCAAAAGCAACCCACCCCTCAAACACCAAGAGCCCCACCTTGCTTGTCCACCACATATTTCCACGGTTTCAAAGACCATAGCCAACATATTATCCACGAGATAATTTAGTCTCGAAAAAGAACATCGGAGAATAATTCCTAACAAATCCTGACAACTTTTGTGAGGGCCTTTGTTCCGAAGCCCTTGCATTTCGAGGGGAGACAGAAGTCGTTTAGGGGCATGAAGATGTGAATCAAGGTCTTGGTATTACGGCTCCTTAAGGTTTCCCGGTTAATTTAATCTTCTCCATATCCTTTTTCCTTCCCAGCTTGGAAGTCCTGTCACCAACCCCTTTCTTCAGTTCATTTTGCTGAATACCTAAACGAGAGGAGGCCAAAGAGCTCTTCCCCACATCCTTGCCTCCTTTTAGGGGCAATGGGGAACCACCTCCACCACTCTTCGAAGCTCCAATAGAAGATTCTTGTTCAGTCTGGACAATCAATTGTTGATCTGTATCCATCTGCCCAACCCCAATCTCCTGCACAACCTGCATGGCCTCCAATGGTGGCCCATCCTGTCCTGTACCCAAAGTTCCCTGATCCAAGTTCAACAACCCTGGATTCACTTCCTCCTGGCTGAGATCATCCAGCACCTCAAACCTATTAAAAGTTTCATCATCCTGCCTCTCCCTCAAGGTCCGCTTCTGGCCCCGATTCCTATTGCGAGCCTTAACAGGGACATAACCATCATCTCCATTACCATCACCCGGAATAGGCTCCTTACCATTATCAGTCCTAGGAGGATTACGAGAAGGCTGAGAAGGTTGGGGCCCCACAGGCTTAGCCCTAGGGCACCTACGCTGCAAGTGACCATATTCATGACAAAGACGACACCGAAAAGGTAGGGTTTCGTAATCTAGCTATTGAACCCAAGTATATGATCCAACACTCACTTCAACAGAATCTGGTAGTGGCTTGCTTAAATCAATTTCTACACAGATACGAGCAAAAGTCATTACCTTTTTATACTGCGTCTGTTGTGAAGACCCAATAGGTTTACCGAGCATTGAAGCCACCAAATGCAACACGTCATCCCACCAACACTCAACTGGAAACCACGGCAACCGAACCCAAACTGGAATCCGACTCGGTATTGCCTCAGTCGGGTTGAAGCCAGCATGCCATGGCTTGATAAACAAACCCACCTGGTTATAAAAATAGGGGCCACCCTCGAAGACCTTATTCCGATCTGCCATGCAATCAAAAGAGACCATAAAAAAGTTGTTCGCAAGGAGCCTAATCTCCATCTCCCCCTCCGGCATCCAAGTCCGTTGAGCCCAGGATTCCAAAAAATGCAGCGAGACTCTCAAACCCATGAACTTGCAATAAAAAGAGTGCCTTGAATAGTATTCAATATCATCTGCAAGCATTTCCATCGGGATAATCAGCTTCGGTCGCTCTTTGCATCTTTCCAAACACCCATTAATCTTCGTAATTCGGGAACCATTAACCGATCCTAGATCATTCATCTCCATCTCTGAAGAAAACAACGTATTATCAAAAACATTCACTCCATGCGCCGAAGGCTTCAAACCAAATGTTGAACGGTAATCCAATTTGGGCTAACCCCAGATGTTTCCCCACCCGGCATAGCAAAAAACAAGATCCCCAGCAGGCATGCAAACCCCCAGGACACTTTAGCAAGAAATGGAAAAAAGAAAAGACCCCAAGGGCAGGATCAAAACCCTTCCACCCACAAGCCACCCAAACAGTAGCAAGAAGGCCTCCAGAAAAGAAAAAAACCCCACCACCACATAGATAAAAACCCTTCCAAACTATATTTTAAAAAAAAAAAATTTCATAAATTTTTTACCAAGTTAGGGTGGTCAAGCAAATGTTTTTAAAATTTTAAAAAATTCCTTCTAGAAAATTCATAACTAATTAATTATTTGCAAAAAAATTACCAAAAATTATGTGTCACATCTAGACACGTGTCCTCTACTTATATTGAAATATTCCAAAAAATATTTAATTTTCTCATATTTAGGGTGGTCGGACAATCACTTGCTTTTTATTTTTTTCCAAAATTTAAAGTACTACTACATTGAAATTTCAAATTTTAACCAAATCAAATTGTTTTTTTTCCAAAAATGGCCTAGTAGCCTACAAACTATATTTAATTTGCTACAAATTTTATTCCTATATATTTTCTAAATTATGTTAATAACCTATTCAAATTTTTATGTGAAGTTGCTTAAGTTTTTTTTTTCTATATTTTCATTACCACTTAAGGGAACTTTTTGGTCCATCATGATCCTACACTAACTCAAAAATTACAATGCGAAGGAGATATACACTGCAACAAAAGGGTAACAAACCTTTAAGTTATCAATTTTGCATGTTCTCTAAAGTTCATTTTAAAGTGTGCTAGGATACAAAATAGGAGATCAGTCACTTCACAAGATAAAGGGTGCTTGTATAAAACTTAAGGCACTAAGAATTAGGTGACTGGTCAATGAAGGAATCTACTAAAAGTGCAAGGAAAAGTTAGGGTTTAAAATTTTATTAAAATTGCAACTTTATAATTTTGAAAAAAATTGCACATTCTAATAGGGAACTGAATGTGCATGAGAGAAGGGGAAACACATCTACCAAAGGCATACCTAAGCATGATAAACCCATTAAGATCTCTTAGGTCAATTATAACATATGGGAATAAAAAGAAGTGGCACAAAGATGAAACAACACCCACGACACAAGTTCTATTGGGTGCACCCTTCTTCCCTTAACCTTCGCCTACCAATAATATTCCTCCTCTTATTTTAGAAGTGGGGATAGCCCTACAATCAAAGTAGAGATATCCTATTGCTCCTCCTACAACAACATCTAGGTACCACCATCAATAGAACTAGATTGTGTATGAATGTAAGTTTAAATTTGCAATGGATCATGAGCAGGGTTTTGTGGAGATACACACATCTAAGTTTCCTTGTTTAATGTAATCTCCTCTAGACTTGGTCATTCCTTTGTCTCTTTCTTCTCCACCTCCTCATTTTTCCCCTCTAGCACCTTCTATCTCTCATTGTGATCTTAAGTAACCTTGCCCTAAAAGGCTGCAAATCATCTTGTCTCCTTTGATGGACCCTCATCTCTTCTAGATCTCTCAAATGTTCATCCTTTCTTTGTGTCACTAGACATGCCAAACACAAGTGTCATTTTTAGTGCCAATATTTCTTCCCTCATCCCATTCTAACTCAATTCCCATAAAAAAATCTAGCTATTATCCATCCCACAACTATAAACAATGATATACCCCACCACCTCCCAAAATAAATCTTGAACACTATCCAACTCCACCATATACTAAAATAAAAATTTAAACTCACCTTCTCTACCACGTTTAGGCCATTTTGCATTATTTCTTATCATAGAAGAAATCCCAACTTATTTTTCTTCTATCCCCACTCCTATTTAAGAGATTAGAAATGATAATACTCTTTTCATGTATTGTGATAGTGATTCACTAGCCTCCTCTCTCAAGGAACACTTATTTGAAACCTTTGTAAATATTATGCCACTATCTTTGATCTTCACAAGATCATTGACACTTTTCTTGCATGAAGTTCAAGAAGATGTTATGCTTGCAACTAATTTCTTAACCATTTTTATACATGAGATGCCTATTAATTCTCTAATAGTACTTCCTCTACAAGATTAACCTTCCTCCTCTTATGATTAAGATTGGGAGAAGATTAGGAGACTGGTTATCTATTTGAGAAATATATTTAGGGTAATACCATCATATGTCTAAATTGAAGAAGTTTTATTTTCTTATGTTTGTTAATATCTTTTGGAAGACCCACAATACCCTCATAGGTACATGGATACAAGGTAGATGAAACATTGTAAATTCATTTAATTGTATCTAAATTATGAAATATTTTTCATTATTTCATTTTTGACTTTTGGGTATGATACAAAGTGTGGATGAATTTAGGAATCTTTCATTTTCACCCAAAAAAAAGCATATTTGTTTCTTCCTTTGTGCTCATAGGTCCACTAAACCTAGGGAATGATGACTTTCAAACTTCTTCCTCTAATGATATTTTTTATTATTATATATTTATATTGGCCCCAATTCTATGGATCTCAATGTGTGATTAGACAAGTAATGTATGATTTATGTGACATCCCTACACTATGTGATGTCATTCCATGAACATAATGTTATGTGTTTCATGAAACAACATCCTTTTCGATGTTTTATATGCTAGGAAACCTCTTTGTATTCCTCTAATTCCTTAAATTAATTTTCATTCTTGGAATTATGAAATTATTTTGAGGGACTCTCATTGCACACACTTGATTGTTCTAATATTTAGAGAATTGATGATATTTATATTCTTTTCATCTTGGTAGCATATGATCCACCTAGCATAATGCAAAATAGATTGTTGTAACCATGTCCAATCAAAATCTTTGTACGTGGACTCTAGCATAATGCAACTTGCTAGCCATACCCCTCTAATAATCTTTCTCATGCTCCATTTTCTCTTTTCCTTTTATTGAATGTTTGTTGTGCATGAAGGTTTTTCTTTTGTTTTTCTTGTGTGTAGTAGGTTCATTTTTTAACTAATATATTTTTTATAAAATTCTTGCATAATTATTTAAGTCTTGCATAGGATATCTTGGATTCTTTATAGGTCTTCTTCTTAGGGGAATATTTCCAATTATCACAATTACAAGCCATTTAACATCATGTTGACAAAATAACTACAAACCAAAAGTAAAAAAGGTAAAAAAACTAAAAAAAAAATATAATACCAATGAATAACTAACAACAAAAAATAATAAAAATAGTAATTAATCAAACTCAACTCGAAGAAAAAAACTTAAAAATAGACCATTAACAAACTACAAGTAGTTGACACTAAGTACAAATACTTAGGATAGTGGGTTTCTAGGATTCCTCTTGAATGACTTCACAACATGTGTGAGGACAACAACTCATACGTCAAATTCCTGATACTAGCAAGCTCATATATGTGTATTCTAAAAAGTAAATTATAGGGAATGCAATCTCATAATTAAGACATAAATTACATAAAAATTGGCAATTAGGGTAACTCACTATAATCATGATTAATTCAAACATATATCTTATTAACCAAATATCATACCTAGATTGATAATCACCATAACTCAGTTGAAAAGTTGAGGGTGCAACCTAATTTGAAGTATCATTAGCTAGAAATGTAAGCTCACCAAAATTTTAGTAAATCACGTAGTGCTCTCTTGCCTTCAATAGGCCTTATCACATGATGGTTCATACCCAATGTTCAAGAACATTAAAACATTGTAGCAATTGGAAATAGGTGAATTAATAATATCATCACAATACCCAACATTCATAGTATATAAAACATGATAAGTCTTACCTTTCCTAAAATTAGCATGGTAATAGTTATAATGCATGTGAGAATGATTATTGTGACTCTTATGCTAATTAGCCTATATCTCATTATGGTAGTGCTCATGATTGACCTATAGCTTCACATAAACCCTTAGATTCTTCTTAGCCTCAGGATAAATTTTATGCTAATTGGCTAGACAAAGGCAAGTTTCCTTAATTGTGTTGACCATTTCTCATTCTAGGGGTACTAATCAACCACTTGAGGAAGTGTAGGGTGAATAGACTAATTATGGTCCTCTTATAGGCTTGGATCCTATACTATATGGCCAAGATAATCTTAATGTGTGTAAACCAGATTACCATGGCTTGCCACATACTACTAGATCAACATCTCTTATTTTCTAGTAACTTAAGTTTTCTCTTTAAATGTGATATTTAGGACCTTTACTTGCAAAGACTATGGGATGTGAAATTTTCCACCCAATTTTTTTTGTAATAAAATACATGGTTAGAAACACTACATAGTTAATATAAATAACACTATTTTATTAAAAAAATGTCAATGTTTATTTTATGATATTGCTATCAAGATTCAACCATGTAGCTTCTGAGTCAAACTCATTGACCCATGTTTCATGATAGTGGTTCACAAGAACCCATCTCTCATGATAATGAATAGTCCACTTAGCACTCATTGCCTCTAGGTGATGCTCACAAAGGTGAAGCACTAGGCCTTCTTGGGAGGTCACCCATCCCAGTACTACTCCAACTCAAGTGCGCTTAACCACAGAGTTTTCCCCAAGGTTAAGACCACTTAGCTTGCAACCTTATTTACAAAACCTTCAACAAGTGTTGTGTCATATGAACCATTCATTATAGAGCCCCTTTAGCTCAATGTTTATAAACCTATTTAGAAAGAATATTAGCATGCACAATTTTTAATGAAAAACAAAAAAATATCACTTATTTTATATGTTATTAGTTGAAATATTTTTTCTTATAATACTTACATACATGTAGATCTAGAAAATATTAATGGTTACTTTTTAAATTTGCTATGTAACTGACACGTTTCTAATATTAATTTTTAGTTTTTTTTTGCATATTTAGAAAGAATATAGTATTTATTAGTTAATTTTTAAAAACTATTATCTATAATGTTTATTTACAAAGCATGATAAGTGTTAATTTATTATATTTTATTTTAAATTGATATAAAGTACTTCGCCAAATCCTATCAACATCATCCACTCATTTTAAATCTATCGATATTGTACTAATAACTATTATTTCTAATTGTATACTTATAAAACATGACAAATATTCAAGTATTTATTACAAATAAACTTTTTTCTGTTTTTAAATTTTGATATAAAATTTAATGTGAATTATTGTCAACATATTGATTAGTTATATATTATTAAGTGTTTTTATACTCTATTATATTTATACCATATCAATAATATTATCTTTATAACAAAGAGAAAGTAAAATAAAAAAATCTTCAATACAAAAATGGTGGTTCAAAGAAGAATAGGTGATTTTCTTGGTTTCAATATTGACATCATTCTAAGTAAATATATAGGAGTCCCTTTGGTTAAAGAAGAAATTTGAATGCAATTGTGGGAGGATACTATTGGAGCTTGAAAAGTGATATTAGAAGCTTCGAAGGGTAGATGGTTAACATTGACAGAAAGAATAATGATGATAAAGAAGTTTTATTCACAATATTGATATACATGACCGTATTTAGAATTAACAAAAAAAATGATATAGATATCAGTGGAAGTTTAAAGATTCTTTTTTGGGAAGTTTCCAACAAAGCTAAACAAATTCATTTGGTCCGTTGGGATACAGTAAGGAAAAAGAAAGATGTTGGTAGTATTGGTATAAGAATTTCAATGAAACATAATATGTCTTTGGGGTCAAAATAAATTTGGAGAATGTTTAAAGATCCCTCGTCTCTTTGGTGTAAGATCATATAGAATAAATACTTAGATCATGGAGATCCAAAAAAAATATTAGCATTAGCTAATTCTTTTTGTGATATCATATTTTAACGATTTATAATGAAATGCAGGCACCTCATTATTAATCATCTTTCTTAGATAATTAATTATGATAGAACTGTTAATCTTTAGGTTGATTCTTGAAATGGTTTCAACTCTCTTACGAACATTCTAGAACCTGGGGAAGAAATTATGGAAGATTTCTAAGAGGATAAAGTTGTTGATTATATTATTTAAACAAGTGAGACAGAAGTCATTTTATAAACCTTCTCAACAATGCTGAATTTACACCTTTGTATGGAGCTCTTAAACTATGTGGGTAGAAGAATTTGTGCTTGGTGGACATCAAAAGGGATTCAATAGCATGCATTGGCATAGTTACTTTTCGTATGGCTTACACTGAAGATATTTAAATGGGTTTGAGATGATACGTCCAATTCTGGATAAGTTGGGGGGACTTCTTATTATGACACCTAGTATGACATGTACACTGAGAATCAAATGTGTCAGTTTTCCGTCCAACGGAGGGACTGATTAGCTGGACGGGATTGTGGTGTCAGATAGAATGGAAATAGGGTCAGATACTTGCAGTTGAAATGTCAAATGCTAATTGTGCGGATTGTCCGGCTGGGTGATCCTTGTATTTTCTTCAATCCTGACGGCAGAGTACCATATCTCTTTGTAGAAAAGTGACAGTTCACCATGGGTAAGAATAAATTTAAGGAGAGAAATGTTTGATGTTGTCTTATAGAGATGGATACATTGGAGTCTGTGATCCAGGGTAGGCAATGTATATGCATAAACAAGGCGTCGTTGTCACAAATTGGCCACCTTTTCATTATCAAAACGGGTGTGATAATCTCAATGATCAAGAGGAAATCACCAGAGGATGGGCATGTACATGATACCAAAATTCTAGAGTGTTTGTGGATCTATGGAGATGTTTGGAGCTGTTCAGCAAAGGGATTTCCAGGTACAATTTGGAGGGTTTCTAAAATTTATGATAGATAAGTCTGATTTTCTATCTTCTCAATAGTTCCGAGATTTCAAGAGTCTAAGAGAGGGATTTTGGTATTTATTTTTTAATATAAATTTGAGAATTTGGACAACCTTGTTAGTCGATAGGCTACATATAGTGTGAGATTTGAGTCTGAAACAAGTCTCGCACTTGCAAACCACTGTTGAGGTCGGAAAACAAGTTACAACTGTCGTTTAATGGTAAAACAGCTGTTTTTTAATGGTAAAAGCCTCCAAAATCTCACTTATCACATAAATGTCAGATAAATATTAATTTGACAACTAGATGGGAACATTCTATTTCCATTTGTATTGTTTTTTGTCAATTTGATGACAACTTTCTTTTTTCATTTGTATTGATTTATGTTTTATATCTGTATGCAAATATGTCATAATCAGATAATACTGGATTTCTTTAAGGAAAAAATCTAAAATTGTCTAAGTTTATTTCATTTCATTATTTAGAACTTATTATTAAGTGTTTAATCCAGCCACATGCAACTAGAATTTGCACCCATCCATGCACAAACACATACTCTCTAACATATTAACATACATATAGTTTTATATCAGCTAATCCATGAACCTTTTTTAGGTTCAATTGCTAGTCCTATCAAATATTCGATGTATTTCTTTCATTTATGAAATATATCTATTTGAATTTTAAGTAATATATAATATTTGATTGTTATAAGGATAATGCAAAATCTAATTAAATATGGATAGTTTAATTTGGTTGATAGGTTATTATTAATTAAAGTTTCTTGATAATTAAAAAGAAATTGTCTAAAAAATGTTTCAATTTGTAAAAAGAAAAATATTTTTCATGAAAAAATGTTGTGTTAAATTAAAATCATATGTGATCATTTAATTGATTGATTGATTAGGTGAATTATTTGTTGGGTTGTTATTAATTATTTTATAATTTCTTATTTTTGAATGGTTCATTTAAGATATCTCCTTAAAATCGTTATTGTAGCTTATACTATTTTGGTGTAATTTCTATTTTTCAAATATATCTTATACTAAAAAAACTCGAATTCCTCTCTCAACTGTAGTTTACTTTATGACCAAATCTTTTTTAGATTTCATTTGAATTTCGTCCTTCTTTAACAAATCATAAAAAAAATTCCTATCAATTATTAAATCAATTTAAATGATAATATTGATAATTATCACAAAAATCTTAATCTCAAAATCTAACAATACATTTCAATGACTAAAAAATATAAAACACTCAACTTAATAAACTACTAATACCTAACCTAGAATAAAGTTTCCTAACATATTAGGATAACAAAAACTAATCATTGTACTGCACTTATTTAAAATATTATTTTAATATATTCTCCCTTTTACATTTTTAAAGCTCAATTCACTATCATATCCAATGAATACTTCAATGTACTCACTTCTCCCTCACAAGAGCAACATGTTGAGTTGTCAAAATCCCCAGACCCCACCATCTCTCCTTGATGTGTGTAGAAATATTGGGTTGTCAAAATCCCCTTACCTCACCATCTCTCCTAGATGTGTGTAGAAACATTTTCATAAAGTTGTCAAGGTACTTTTCTCATTCTCCAAGCACTTTTCATGTCCTTAGATTCCCTAATGGTTTGCTTAGAAATGAATTCTTTCACTCCCTTGGCCTTATTCGAAATTATCACCATTATTTTAATCATATTGTAAGGTTTGATGCAATTATTCAGCCCCCCTGCCTTGTAAGTCTTTGCTTGTCATTGATTAGTGTACCCATTTTCCTCTAGGTAAAGATTTGATTATACCATTGAATATTAGCCAAGCTAGAACATGGCATGAAGGGTAAGTGGGACCTTTACTTGTTGATCCCCATGACAACTTCAAATCAAAGAGTAAATCCCAACTCACAACTTTTCCACATCCTCGTTAGATTCATGCTTTTGCTTTCTTCAACATAATTTAGAAATCATTAGTTTATGATAAAGAGACAAAATATGCATGCATCAGAGTCAGATAACTATAGAACTAAATGACATTGTTGCATCACGAGGTAGGTTCCATTTGTCTTGTCCTTGAGTGTGAATTTCAGTCTTGATTTGTCCTATGCCCATCATAATCTATATATTATTTTGGAGAGCATGTGGGTGATTTGTTTTATCTTTCTTATTATATTGTACTGCCATAATCTGATTTCGTTTATTTAAAGATGAAAATAACATCTAGATTTCAATCAGAGAGTAATGCCAACGATGAAATGTAGTGTTCAATGATTTGAAATGTATTTTTTATGTCATTAGATCACAATCAAAGTACTATTACTTTATACATTGATGTCATCATAGAGAATAACAATTATTATAAGGGAATTTTAAAAGCTTGGAATCTAACAAATTAGGTTCGTATTAGATAAAATATGCTTATTATATTATCAAATGATTTGATAAATTGTATTTATTATATTAAGAAATTTATAAAAAAATTTAAATTCAAATCCACAAACACATCAACAATCAACTTAAACCCAAAAATATATTAATTTTAACTAAATATATTGTCATTATATGTTTTTTTCTACAAATAGTCACATTGAACTTTGGTCTTAAGTTTGATTTTAGTTAAGACTAAGGTGTTCCTTTTGTCCCTCATATATTATACTTTCCTTTTAGTCACTTTGGCAGTGTCATTAGCTTCTTTTGGTGAGTAGTGGACTAATCAAGCCTATATAATATATTAAGTATGGTGATTTATTTAGAGAGTTTGAGAATATGGTGCTTTTGTCCCACATTATTTATTGTTTATTTTATAATATATTCATTTAATTGGCTTATATAAAATGTTTAGTTTGAGATTAAACTATTTATGTCCTCTTAACATTATTTATTTGTTTTATCTATTTATGTGTTATTAATATATTTTGGAAAATAATTATGAATGGGTTTGTATATATTATTTATTAAGTGTATTAATTTGTTGAAAATTTTGTTTCATTGGTTCACAGAAAAATTTATTTGATATAAATAATATTAAAATATGTATTTGAGATGTTGAAATCTAAACTCATAATCTTTTTAATAAAAATAGGTAAATAATAATTATTAAATTTTATATTGAAGAAGTGAAGCTATATGAAATTGTATATTTATGTTATTTTCCTTATGTTTTGAGTATATGATGATTAGGTTATTTAATATATTGAAATGTGTAAAGTGACTTATTTCATATAGAATTTAGGCAAATAATATTCTTTATTCTTATATTTCACCATCATACATCCCTAGATTGCATCCAATTCCATAAATATTTTGTTTTCTCTTTCTGCATGATTGGATGTCCTTGATTCAGCTCAATTTTGTGCCCATGAAACTAATGAGAAACTTTGGAGATCATAAATTTTGATCGGGGAACCCAATTGAGCTCTTAGTGATTTTTCAAGATTTTTTTAATTTATTTTTCTATTTAATTTCAAACTCTTGCATGTGATTAGATTAGTTAGTTGAAAATTAATGTCATTTTAATTAGTTTCAAATAATTAAAAACTTTCATAGGCCATGAAGATAAGCATGAGAAATCATTAAAAGAAAAGGCAAGTTAAGAAAGTTGTTAAAAAATTTCAAAAAAGGTAATTTTTGGGTTTTGCTAAAAGTTGCCAAAAAACGTAATTTTCGGATTTTGCTAAAAATGAAAAAAAAAAAGTTAACTTTTGGATTTTGCTAAAAATTGCCAAAAAACAATATTTTGTGGATTTTACTAAAAAAATTCAAAAAAGGTGATTTTCATATTTGTACTTAAAATGAAGTTTGTTTTAGTTTTGAAGGTAGAATGGAATGAGGAATAAAGGGGAATTTACAAAAGTATTTTGAGTTTCTATGTCTATTTTTTTAATAATATTCATAATTTATATGTTGTGAATTTTGGCTACATCAGAAACTAACACTCAAATTTTCATAATTCATATTCAAATTTAAATATTTTCCAACTTTTTCACTACTCATTATGAGTTAGCTAAAGGGTGAATTGTGTAAAGTTACTTAGTAAGGTAATCTACTTAAAGACTAACCATAATTAGAATGGATCATCTAATGCATGTCTAACATGTAGGTCTAGATAACATAAGTTAGAGAGAGAACTTGTGAATTGGATGTCAAATAGATTATGCATCATCATCCTAGAATAATTTGCACACATTCTTGTTGTCATCAACCTTTCACTCAAATCCATAATATTGCTCCATCTAGGGGCCTAACTAAGGAGAACTACATCCTCACAATTTAGTTGATTCATAAAGTTGTTTGTAACACTATTTATTTCTACACACATTTAAAGACCAAGAAACCTAGGCAAACAAATTATGGACTATTTAATAATATGTGAAATCACATAAACAATTTATAGGATCACTTGTTTGCATTAGAATTAGTTCCACACTTGTGAAAGTGACCCCAATAGTGCATAACTAGATTTACATATTGATGTTAGAGGATAAAATTTCATAACCATGGTGAATGAATTCATGACACATAGACAAATGATTCAAAATTAGAGCCAAGTATCCATGCAATTAATTAATTTAAATTTGTATATTTATCAAGCATTTAAATTTCTTTAATTTTGTATTATCAATTTTAACTCTATTATCTATATTAATTACTACTTAATTAGATGCATTTATTTTATTAGCCTAAATAATTGTTTTATTTTCTTTATGGTTAGGAATTCTTATATATCATATTGTAATGTGAATATCACATGCCTATGCCCTTTTCTCTTATGCTTTGGGCCCACTTTGATAAGAATGTCTTGTTGAACACCTGGAATACTAAGAGGGGCAATGAATTAATATTCCTTAAAATTTATTAACTTAAAATGCATTTCACATCTCATTCAATTTGCAGTAATGGAAAGAAACATTAAAAGAATGCACCACATCAATAGACACAATAACACCATATTTTACGTGGAAAACCAAAAAAGGGGAAAACCATGGTGAGGATTAGCTCACAATATATTATAACTAGTTATAAGATAAATTACAGAATGACTCACTACCAAGTGGACTCACTGTTTAGAGGACTCACTGCCAAGTGGACTCACTGTTTAGAGGATTCACTGTCCAGAGAATAGAAGAATATTTGGCTCTCTGCCAAAATAGAAAAGAGGGTGGCTCACTACCAGAGATTGAACTGATTACAATGCATCTACAACATGTTAAAGATAGTTCCAATTAGGATCAAAAAAATTCAACTTAACACACTTCATAGTTCACCACAATTACACTTCACACTTCTATGCACCAGATCTCGCACACACAATTAATTATCTCACATATTCCCTTTTTTTCACATAAGAAATTAACCTTGCATATATACCACAACCAACAAAAACAATAATTAGGTCATCCTAATTAGATGTATTGTGCATCATCATAACCTATCGGCTAAAAACAACAAGACACACACCTTGCAGAAAGAACCAAAATGTGTAATGCATTAAAATAGGTCAACATGACCTATAATCACTAATATGATATCACTTCATACATAATTTAACTCCACATGACCCCAAAATACTTAGGTCGGCCTGGATAGCAAAATTGGCGAAGTAATAACAAAATGAACCAACTATTCACTCACAACTCGACACGCAGACCACCAAAACACTTGCCACTTGGAACATACACACTAATGAAATTCACAACACATCCTCAAATCCACACAACAAAATATTCATCCGTGGTGGAATGCAGAGCATTCCAACATACACTTTGTCACTCCAAATCTACCATTTCTAGAGCCGATACTTTATCAATTACACTATCTTCGACTGTGGAAGACATCAAGTCATGAAACTTTGGATTTATCCTATTCCAACATGCACCAACATTGCCTTAAAATTGCATAACTAGATTCTTCATAGCAGAACAATGCAGACCATAAAACTAGTTCATTGAATACTGAAAACTATACTCTGGGACTTAGGAAAATCTGCAAACATTTGGTCTTCTCTAGACCTTGGAACACTACTACATCTCTACCATGGGTTGGCATCAAAGACAACACCATATTTTTCCATGCTTATCAACCTTCATCATTCTCCCTAGTCAACAATCTCTTCACACTATACATCATGCTCATGCTGCCAAATCAAGTCTCCAATAATATCCTCAATGACAAAAAAACTTCCAACAATCTCCCCCTTTGTCATTGATGGCAACACACTTAGCTAAAACTACTCACCTTTTGACATCAAGGGAAAAGGGCTCGCAATATAAAACTTCTCAAACTACTCCAACTACTCTCCTTTTGTAGATATAGATGTATATACAAGAGAATAGTTCCCTTTATTTCTTCACTCCTCTACTCAATACTTCTCCAACAATTTATATTAGAGAGGCTCCCCCTAACAATGTTGTCCAACAAAATTGACCAAAAATGTACTACAACTCTCTCTAATACTTCCACATATGTAAATAGAAATTAGAAATTGCATAACCAAAGAGAAATATAAACAATCAACTAAAAAAGGATAAAATAACCTTGTAGGACACCTTCAATTTTGCAAGGTGTCTCCCAGACTATCTTTTCTATCTTCCAATCCTTCTTGGTGAAGGAAAGCAAACTGCATTGGCTCTCAATTTGAAAAAGGAGATCTTCTCCTTCATCTGGGGTGAATTGCACCAGATTCTTTTGTGTCATCTTCTCTGTACGTTCTAACACTCTGATCAAGGTTGTAAGCCTTACACTTACCAAATCTCTAAGTTGACAATACTGCATTATGATATTCTCCTTTTTTTCTTGTAGTTGGAAAATTTTTCCATGCAGATTCTTTATTGCTATCATTGTTGCACCATTTGAATCATTGACTAGATCATATGTATTGGAGGCCTGAGCAATTTGTGACTATTGAGTCAATTTGGTCCTTAATACTCCCTATAAAATTAGGCCATTTTAAGAAAAATTGAAACAAAACTTTTGTTTCATCCAAGTATTTATGTGCATCTCTCAGATTCCCTTATATTTTACCATGTGCAACACTACATTTATCAAATACTTTGGTCAATTTCCTATCATTGACCTTCTTTTCCATTTCTTTTTCTAATTTCTTCCAGTCTGACAGAGTAATACTTGATGGAATCCAACAACAATTTTAACTTCTACACACCAATCAAAGAGCCATCAATGGTTGTATCAAGAATACTTTCTTGTAGCACCTTGACTGCTTCCTTAATTAGATTTATGTTCTCTTTTGGTGATTTTGCAATATCTCCTTTCTAGCAAAGGCATGAAAAGCATCACCAAGCTATAGTTTGTGTAGGGGAGAGATTTTGCTCATGTTTGCCTACCCTTGCTACATGGGTATCTGTAGGAGCTATGTAGATACCACAGATTAAAACTATAATTTCATATCTAATAAATCCTTTAACAAACCTCCAAAAGTTGTGTAGGATTCACCAACAACATTTGTATGTTCTTATTCCTTCTTATCTTTCTCCTTCTCACCATTTTCGGAGCACTCTTCAACAATATTCTCTTCCTTGACATCATTTTCACCATCCAAAGGAGACAAGTTTTCATCCTTTTGTGCCTCATTCACTCTGGGAATTCTTGGTTATCTTCTTCCTCCTACTCTACATTAGTCCCCACATCTGAAGGGGGCAATCCTTGTTCTATTTGAGCTTTTCTTTCTTTGGGGCAACCTGTACATCATCATTTTTTTCTTCACCAACAACATTTTGTAACCGAAGGGGTATCATCTATAACCATGCCCTCTTGCACATTCTCAAGCTCAAGAACATGCTCATGTTGTGCACTTTCAAGCTCATTGGTGTCTGGTCTAGATATATCACTCTATATTCCAGCTTCATCATCAAGAGATATACCTAATTCCTTTACCATATCTACAACCTTTTGTATTGTTTCATTCTTTAGTATTTATATGTCTTCCTTGTCCCTACTCATCAAAGTATTAACTCTCTACTTTGTCCCAAATTCCTTGTTATGCACTTAAGCCAATTTATCACTATCTTCATCTGTGAGAGAAGAATCAATATTCTCCAAGTAAAATGTTCTTATTTTTCCTTCTTCATCAAATGCTTCCTACCTTCTAGCACTCAGAACACCTTTCAAGTCATCAAGCAATTGACTCTCAATTTCACTCATGTTGGTATTGAAAGTGACCATATAGATAATATGCTTTTGGATTTAGCTGTGTATATTTTTTTCCATCGACGTTTTGAATCGCACTCAGTGATCCATCATCAGGAAGAGGAAGAATGAAAAATAGGAGTGCAGATCAGCCTAATAAGAGGTGGGGTGGAGAAGAGGAAAGAGAAAACCATAATGATAATAAATAATAATCAAGATAAAAAATTGAGATAAAAAAAAAAGAGTAAAAAAAAAGTAGCAAGGTCACTTTATAATTGAAAACATAAAATAATACCAAATAATAATAATACAAACACTGATTAATAAAAACCAAAATAATAAATCAAAACCAATAATAATAAATAAAAATAAAAATAAAAACCAATAATAATAAATCAAAATGCAAACGTAACAAAAAGAGGATCAATCAATATAATTAAAAACAAATATAAAAAACAACTCAATAATAATTAAAATAATAACTCAAGAAAACAAATGAATATTTAATTAAGAATTGAAAAACAAAAGATCAAAATCGAGATAAAAATAAATAACTAAATACAAAATAAAAAATTAAGAATGAGAACCAATAATAATAAATCAAATACAAAAGTAACAAAAAGAGGATCAATCATTAAAATTAAAAACAAAAAACAATACAAACTTAAAATAATCAAGATAATAACTCAGAAAACAAGCAAAATAACAAATAAAAATTAAAATAAAAAGAACTAAAATAATAAATTAAAAATAATTTCAATGGTGGTCAACAATTAAAAATAGGAACAAATATGAAAATAAAAAGAAGCCAATAAAAATAAATAAAAAAAGAAAAAAGAATAAAATTATAAAAATAGAAATAAATAAAAAAAATAATCAACAAGAATAAAATAGGAGAAGTCCGTCAACGTGTGAAGGAGGAAAGGAGAGGTCTACAGGCTGCCAAGCAGGGCTAATATGCCAACCTTCATCTCGATTGAGATTGGAAGAGTGTTTTTTGATAGTGATGGCTTCTTGAAGTTTGCGCTTGAAAAAACAATCTTCCTTAATCACCACTTGGGATTCTTCAAGGAAAATTTGGTGCTTGGAATGATGGGAATGCTCTGCTAGGGCTGATTTGACAATACGATCATGCCTAATGTCAGCACTATGTTCCTTGATCCTAGTGCTAATAGATCGCCCCGTTTCTCCAATATAAGGGGTGCCACAAGAGCATTCGATCTTATATACCCCAGAGTGGAGAAGAGGAGGTAAGGGGTCCTTAGCAGAGGGGATGAACCTTCTAGTGGTGGAGATGGGTTTGAAGGCACAAGGAATACCTTTCTTGTGTAGGATTTTGGAGATCTTATTGGAAAGGCCTTTGATAAAGGGGAGGGTAGCAAACAGGGAGGTTTTGGGCTCAGTGGGTTTGGGTAAGGGATTGGCTCAAATTTTGGCAACCTTAAAAGATTTAAGGATGCGCTTGTGGTGATAGCTATTGAGTTTAAAGACTTGGTAGAGATGGGATAGCTCATCATCAATATGGTCTGTATCACATATGCGATAAGCTCGAGTTGCAAGCATGCTGAGAACACCAGCTTTTTGAGCAGGATGGTGGTGGGAAGAGGCATGCAAGTAAAGGTCCCTGTGCATGGATTTTCGAAAGACTCGGCGAGCAAGGGAGCCATCTCCTTTTCTAATAAGGAGGACATCTAAGAATGGAAGTTGGTTGTTACACTCAAGTTCCTTGGTGAATTGAATGCAATCAACTAGGCTATTTAAGTGGGAGTGGAAACGCTCAAGTTGATCAAGACCGTGGGGCCAACAAATATTGGTGTCATCCACGTAGCATTTCCACCAACGAGGCTTAAGAGGGAAGGAATGGAGGGCCATGACCTCAAAATGTTCCATATAGAGGTTTGCGATGGCAGGGGACAAGGGGGATCCCATGGCCACACCGTCAATTTGCTCATAAATCACATTTTGAAAAGAAAAGAAGGTGGAGTGAAGGCAAAGATCAACAAGAGAAGCAATTTCGTTATTGGTTTTTTTCTTCACCAGCTCTACTGAGTCACCAATGGGGACTTTGGTGAATAACGAGACAACTTCAAAGCTAACAAGGATCTCATTTTCTTCAATCTTTTTATCACTAATAAAATTGATGAAATGGGTGGAGTCCTTGATGAAGGAATCGGAATTTCCAATTAAAGGAGAGATCAATTTGGCAAGGTAAGAAGCGAAATTATAGGTAGGGGATTGGGAAGTGTCAACAATAGGACGGAGAGGAATCTCAGGTTTGTGGATCTTAGGGGTGCCATAGATGCATGGGGTGACCTCTTTATGAGGGAGGAGATGCCTTTTGGTGTCATCATCAAAAGGAGCGAGGGAGATGGTAGTCCTGACCTTTTTAATGATCTTGGCAATAGTGTTATTGGGGAGGGTTCTATAGCTTCCACTATTGGATAGGTGGTCAAGCATTTTGTTGACATAATCATGTTTGTTAAATAAGACCACAGTGTTCCCTTTATCAGCCTTAACTGTGATGATGTCATCATTCTTTGTAAGCTTTTTGAAGGCTAATAACTCACTTTTAGGGTCATTGGGTTTAGGAGGTCTCGCACGCCTAAGCGCTACAGCACAATCTTGTCTAATCTGCACTCCTATCTTCCTCGTCCTAGCAGATCACCTCTTCTTAGGCTGATCTGCACTCCTATTTTTCATTCTTCCTCTTCCTGATGATGGATCACTGAGTGTGATTTGAAACGTCGATGGAAAAAATATACACAGCTAAATCCAAAAGCATATTATCTATCTTCAATGGACTGTGGAAAACGCATACCAATGATTGCTGCCCTGCATGGGAGGGAAATGGTTTTCAAAGTTAACCTTCTTGAGAAGCTAAGGATCAAGCTTTCAAAGCAGATTGCAGATTTAGCCCTCTTGAAATGGTGTCGGGATAGTCACGTCATCCCTTCATTCGCCTAGATTCAGCACCATCTTCGTAATTAGCATAACTTCCACATTTTTGAACGTGTTGGCCTTACTTTGTTGAGATCTATTATACAAGGCACCAGGGCCTTGATTGCCCACCTCTCCTCGAGATTGTTCTACCTCCACCTCGAGCTTGCGAGCACCATCAAACAAGATCTATGGATTTTGGTGGACACACAGTCTCATGCACGAGCAGCAGGTTTAAAGGTAGCCTGTGAATACAAACAAAAAAGAAAGTTCACAAGGCTGGCTGCTAAGCATAACCGAGCTCCCCTCTTTCCTCATCCTCTCTGCACTGTCGTTGAACCTCCTCTTTCCACACCCCTTTGTAGCTCCCCCTGCCTCTCTCTCCTGTCTCCTTCCTACTCACTCCCATCCACTTCCCTTGCTGCTTCTTCGCCTAGGTTTCCTCTTTCTTACGACTCTCCCCTTGGCTTCCTCTCTGCCCTCCACACTCCTTCTACATCTGAAATACAACCCGAAGTTACTCTTGCCAGGAGCTTAGATTCAGAGGACTCCCTCATGGCTATCACCTCTCACTATTCGTTCCACCTCCCGGACAGGGCTCGGCCTGGTTCTAGCAGCTCTAACCAACAGTGGTTGAATTTCTCGGGCACTAGGATCCCTCTGGCCTCACCTCCTCTTAGCCCTTCATTCCTGGCTATCTCTCCTATAGTGGTGGTTCCTGGAAATGCGAGCCCTCTAGCATCGCCATCTCAGAATTGTTTGGATCCTACATTCGCATTGTTGACTCCAAGCAATGGAACCCCTAGTGTCGCCTTCTCGGAGCTATTTGGCCGCAGAAGATTCTCGTGTAGTGGTTTCTCCAGGCAGTGAGCCCCCTCCAGCGTTGCCTTCTCCAGCAAGTTATCCTCTTGTGATTATAGTGGTGGATCCTAGCAACAAACCCCCTCCAGCAACGCTCTCTTGCAGAAGCTCAGCCCCGACAATCTCTCTTCCAACGGTCACTCCAGGTTCATCCTCTGTTACTGTTGTTTCCAACATCTCTATCATTAACGTTCATTTTACTTCTCACGTCTCCTCCTCTGTTTCTTATGGCTCTCTCACGCAACCTCTGTACCCCCTGCCTCCAGCCATGAGATGAACTCCTCCCATCCCGCGTACTTGGCTTATCCTTCCAATAGGTTGGCAGACGTTGTTCCCAACCTTTCCTCTCCCTGTCACTGTCAGCCATTTTCTTCTGACCGCACCTCTCCTGCCGTCCTGCACCCTCAACTACATTAACTAACCCCCTTTCTTCTATGTGCTCCTCCACCTTGAACACTCCCCAGCCTAACCTCGGTCCCCCCAATTTCATCAAAAATTGGGAATCCAAACTCGTCGTAAACCTTTCCAACCTCACTCCCAATCCCTTGGCTCTTAATTTCCTTAGGCATGGGCTAAATTTTTCCGTTTCTTCTCCCTCCATCCCTAAAGTTGATTTCTTAATTGAAATTGAGAAATCCATCCAATCTCTTCTCGAGTCTATTGCGGACGAGATTAGACAAGATTGTGTTGTAGTGCTTAGGCGTGCAAGACCTCCTAAACCCAATGTCCCTAAAAGTGAGTTATTGGCCTTCAAAAAGCTTACAAAGAATGATGACATCATCATAGTTAAGGCTGATAAAGGGAACGTTGTGGTCTTATTTAACGAACATGATTATGTCAACAAAATGCTTGACCACCTATCCAATAGTGGAAGCTATAGAACCCTCCCCAATAACCCTATTGCCAAGATCATTAAAAAGGTCAGGACTGCCATCTCCCTCGCTCCTTTTGATAACACCAAAAGGCATCTCCTCCCTCATAAAGAGGTCACCCCATGCATCTATGGCACCCCTAAGATCCACAAACCTGGCATTCCTCTCCATCCTATTGTTGAAATTTCCCAATCCCCTACCTATAATTTGGCTTCTTACCTTGCCAAATTGATCTCTCCTTTAATTGGAAATTCTGATTCCTTCATCAAGGACTCCACCCATTTCATCAATTTTATTAATGATAAAAAAGATTGAAGAAAACGAGATCCTTGTTAGCTTTGACGTTGTCTCGTTATTCACCAAAGTCCCCATTGGTGACTCAGTAGAATTGGTGAAGAAAAAAACCAATAATGAAATTGCTTCTCTTGTTGATCTTTGCCTTCACTCCACCTTCTTTTCTTTTCAAAATGTGATTTATGAGCAAATTGATGGTGTGGTCATGGGATCCCCCTTGTCCCCTGTCATCGCAAACCTCTATATGGAACATTTTGAGGTCATGGCCCTCCATTCCTTCCCTCTTAAGCCTCGTTGGTGGAAACGCTGCGTGGATGACACCAATATTTGTTGGCGCCATGGTCTTGATCAACTTGAGTGTTTCCACTCCCACTTAAATAGCCTAGTTGATTGCATTCAATTCACCAAGGAACTTGAGTGTAACAACCAACTTCCATTCTTAGATGTCCTCCTTATTAGAAAAGGAGATGGCTCCCTTGCTCGTTGAGTTTTTAGAAAATCCACACACACGGACCTTTACTTGCATGCCTCTTCCCACCACCATCTTGCTCAAAAAGCTAGTGTTCTCAGCATGCTTGCAACCCGAGCTTATCGCATATGTGATACAGACCATATTGATGATGAGCTATCCCATCTCTACCAAGTCTTTAAACTCAATGGCTATTGCCACAAGCGCATCCTTAAATATTTTAAGGTTGCCAAAATTCGAGCCAATCCCTTACCCAAACCCACTGAGCCCAAAACCTCCCCGTTTGCTACCCTCCCCTTTATCAAAGGCCTTTCCAATAAGATCTCCAAAATCCTGCACAAGAAAGGTATTCCTTGTGCCTTCAAACCCATCTCCACCACTAGAAGGTTCATCCCCTCTACTAAGGACCCCTTACCTCCTCTTCTCCACTCTGGGGTATATAAGATTGAATGCTCTTGTGGTACCCCTTATATTGGAGAAACGGGCGATCTATTAGCACTAGGATCAAGGAACATAGTGCTAACATTAGGCATGATCGTATTGTCAAATCAGCCCTAGCAGAGCATTCCCATCGTTCCAAGCACCACATTTGCCTTGAAGAAGCCCAGGTGATTAAGGAAGACAGAAACTTCAAGAAGCCATCACTATCAAAAAACACTCTTCCAATCTCAATCGAGATGATGAAGGCATATTAGCCCTGCTTGTAACCTCTCCTAAACCCCCCAAACCCCTACTAGGGTTCTCCCTCTCACTTTCTTCTTCCTACATCTCCTTTCCTCCTCCATTTTTCTCTTAACTTTTTTTTTCCTTATTTTATTCTTTATTTTTATTTATTTTATTTTATTTTATTTTATTTTATTTTATTATTATTTTATTTCTTTTTATTGGCTTCTTTTTATTTTCATATTTGTTCCTATTTTTAATTTTGACCACCATTGAAATTATTTTAATTTATTATTTTAGTTCTTTTTATTTTAATTTTTATTTGTTATTTTGCTTGTTTTTTGAGTTATTATCTTGATTATTTTTAAGTTTGTATTGTTTTTTGTTTTTAATTTTAATGATTGATCCTCTTTTTGTTACTTTTGTATTTGATTTATTATTATTGGTTCTCATTCTTAATTTTTTATTTTGTATTTAGTTATTTATTTTTATCTCGATTTTGATCTTTTGTTTTTCAATTCTTAATTAAATATTTGTTTGTTTTCTTGAGTTATTATTTTAATTATTATTGAGTTGTTTTTTATATTTGTTTTTAATTATATTGATTGATCCTCTTTTTGTTACGTTTGCATTTTGATTTATTATTATTGGTTTTTATTTTTATTTTTATTTATTATTATTGGTTTTGATTTATTATTTTGGTTTTTATTAATTAGTGTTTGTATTATTATTATTTGGTATTATTTTATGTTTTCAATTATAAAGTGACCTTGCTACTTTTTTATTTTTTATCTCAAGTTTTTTATCCTGATTATTATTTATTTTATTATTTATTATCATTATGGTTTTCTCTTTCCTCTTCTCCACCCCACCTCTTATTAGGCTGATCTGCACTCCTATTTTTCATTCTTCCTCTTCCTGATGATGGATCACTGAGTGTGATTCGAAACGTCGATGGAAAAAAATATACACAGCTAAATCCCAAAGCATATTATCTATCTTCAATGGGCTGTGGAAAACTCATACCAATGAGTGACCATATACTTTACAATGTCTTATTCTATGGTGATCTTATCCTCATAATTTGACTTGGGATACATTTGTGCATTCTCCTCCAAGAGACCAAAATTTGTAATACTATTAAATATTGTATCTAATTGCAAGGGGCTATGCTCCCTTATCATAAGGGTCTTCTTCTTCTTTCCTTTACCTTTTCCCTCAATTTTAACTTGATTCTTCTCATGAACTCTTTTGTCTTTCCTTAATAACAAAAGATTTATTTTTCTTTTCTACTTCTTCCTCACTATTTATGTCCACAATGTCAACTTTTACTTTCTTTGCACTATTCTCTTCTCCTGAAGCTTGAGACATCTTATTCTCCTAGATTGGTTGTGGTCCTTCCTCTTCTATATCCTCTTCATCCTCGCATTTGATATACTTCGTTGTTGTCGCCTTTTCCTTTAATCTTCTCCACTTGGGAGTCTATTGTTGTATAGAGGCACTAGATGTAGCTTTCTTCTTTGGATTCTTTGTAAGCTTAGTTCCAGAGGACTTCAGAATGGAGGGAGAGGGGGCCGAGGTCCTGAGGTACCTTCTAGGGATAGGAGTACCCTATGGAGCCACAAATGGGGCCTTGATTTTCTCCACAAAACCCTTTGAAGAACCAACAATCTCCTCCAACTCTTCATCTTTTCCACATTTTTCTTTATCTCCTTTTCATTTTGTTTATGTGCACTTCACTATATTTTTCTTCATAATTTCCAAACCTATCCACAATTAGATATCTAGGCTTGCTCAACAAGACCAGTACTTTCTTTTGCAGTAACCTCATAACCTAGCTCTAGAACCCAAACTATTATGGGTTCAATTTCTTCCATAATGTAGTTATCTTTGGTAACTATAAAGGTTATGTTATTCTTATATTTCTCAACAATCTTTGTCAGCATCCTCTCTCTTGTATTTTTCCTTGAAAGGTCTTAAAGAAACCCCATAACATAGTTTTCTAGGTATCTGGGTCTCTGAACCTTCTTAAATGATGTCTTATTTGTACAAAAATAGGTTTACTATCATCCCATACAATATTCCCTACACTAGGAAACTCTCTAATAAAGTAAAACAATAAAATAATAATTAGGGTACCATACCAGAAAGGGTACCGAGATTCCTTGGTCTTTGTAGGTTCTCCATCAACTGTTGTATTAGGAGTTTGCACAAATCAATGTCCAAACCCTCTTTCACCATCTGGCCTCTCTGTTAGTATAAAATATTTTATAACCAATCATCATCGATGCATATTTTAGCACCAGATCATCAATGTCCCTCACTATTAGGGCACGCTTGTCAAATTTCACACTGATGAGCTTCATTACCATCTCATTCTTTATGAACTTTAGTTCCAAAATGGGTCCTTATGAGCATAAACTAGTAACCACCTTGATAGCTTGTTTTTTGATCATATGCAGAATATCCAACCACCTTATTTTGTCATGAATTCAGCTCAATGCATACTTAACACATTCATCTTCATAGAAAAAAATTAGAAATTTGTTCCACACATCTAGCTTCTTCTCTATCAAACTCTCAAATTCAAGTTTCAATTCAAAATCATCTCCTATAAGCTCATTAAACCATTATTCCCCCATCTTTGTGTGATCATATTCTTCCATTTTCGTGTGGATGTAGATTTTCACATCCTTTGTGTGCATTACACCGTATGGAACCCTTGAAAAAACACCTTCCAAATCTATCTCCATGGATTTATAAGGATGTTCATTAAACTTAGGTCTTGGCCATTCCAAGATATCCATCACTTGTAGGGTATACATCATAAATCACTTTTGAAACTAGGGTTTAATAGGAAATGATAAATACCTTTGAGTTTCTTTTCTGGTAGGGTTTCATACAACAACTCCAAATCTCTTTAAATCGCCTCAACTTTGCTCTTCACTTCAATTGCTCAATTAAAAGTGACTTAATCATATGCGAAATCACATCTAAAAAAAAATCGAAGACCTAAAATGCATTGATTGTAGTGAATAAATTTAGGTAAAAAAGTTGGAAACACCCTCACTTATGTTGACACAGTCACCTTCAATTACTCCATAGATCTCCACAATAGGAAATTTCATTCTAGAAATACCATCATCAGATCAACCATATCGATTTCCACATGTACCAATGTGTTGAAAGCATTAGCACCACAACTTTGGAAGGGGCTTAAGGATTTTTTCTTAAAACTCCCCCTGATCCAAAGCTCTTCATCTAGTTTCCAAAGGAAACATCTACACCAGGAGCTGGCACATACTCACTTTTCACTTCACTCTCTTCTTTCTTCTTCCAAATATTGTTAGGGTAAAAGTACAAAGTTGTGTCACACTTTTGGCCAAATAAATAGTTCTGAGAAAAATATTTTCAGCCAGAAAGGTTTTTCTCGACTAGGTTTTTACCGAAACCACGTGGCCTATTACGTGGCACATAGGTTTCAGCTGAATAAGTTTTTCCTTAATCCCAAAAAATTAATTTTTTTCATTTCCCGCTTTGAAATTGGCTTTGAAATTGGCTTTGAAATTGCATTTTTTAATGTGTGAGGTTTCTATAGAAAGGGTTTCGGTAGAAACAGTTTCTATAGAAAGGGTTTCAGCCGAAACCCTTTCTATAGAAATTGTTTCTACCTAAACTGTCTATGTGGCATCCTAGTTGGCAGCCAACTCAGCTTTTTTGGAATTTTCTAAAACTTTCAACTTTAGCTAGCTATTTCTTTAGACAAAATGATTTTTCTGAAATAAAAAAAAAATAACACTTTTGTAGAGCTCAGAGTGGAGAATCCAAATATATAGTTTTTTTAATATTTTGATTAGTTTTAATATATTTTATTTTTAAAATAATGCAAGTAGGTTTTTAAAATGAAAAAAGAGGTTGATTACAAATTAAAAAAAAAGATAGTAAAACTTATTAAAAAAAATTAAATCTTATATGGGGCACAAGAAGAGAGAGTCTTTTTCAAAAGGGTATATTTTTTTTTTAAATGATTAAAAAATTTGAAAATAGTTGATGGCTCGTGAAAACTGTCAAATTCTGACATGTTTGACTTTAAAACGTTATTACAAGAAAATAATACATCAAAATTTGAATTTTTTTTTTCCATGCACAAGATATTGAAGTTACCTATTTGGAGAAAAAAATTAGGGAGAAATGATATTTTTTCAATTTGTTTCTTGATGGCTTGTGAAGTCACTCTTTTCTGAAATTTTCAGCATTCCAAATATGTCCTTAAATTGATAAAAACATAATGAAAAAAAAGAATTAAAAATTTTAAAAATTACAGCAATAAACTTCATCAAAATTTATAAATTTCATTAGTTTACACCATTTTGAAATTCAAAACATAAAGACCACTTTATGTGGTCAAAGTTCAGAATTTTTTTTGTTGTCGATCGATTCCTTTACAAAGTGTGACATAGGTTTGTGCTTTTACCTGTTAATTTCCTTCATCTCCACCAGATCAACTTTCTTTATTGAATCATCCTTCTTTCATGAAACCGAGGGTTTCACATTCTTTTTTCTACAAAACTTAGCAATGTGTCCTAATTTGTTGCAATTGTGACATATGACACCTTTTTGAGCAAGCTCACTTCTATCCATTCTATATCTCCATTCAAAACTCTTATGCCCAAATCCATTTCAAGTATAACAGTAACCATTGAAATATTGAAACATCATCTAATTTTTGCATTCACTAGCTTTATGTCCAAATCTATTACATGTATAGCACTGACCAGGAAATGATTTAACATTTTTATTCATTCTACTTCCACACTCTATAGCTCTATGTCCAAATTTATTATAGAAATAGCAATAACCATTAAAATATGGGTACCTTTGTGCGATCGGATGTCTGATAGGAGGTCTTTTGAATTCTTTCTTCTAGTTTTGAACCTGTTTGACATTATTCTTCTTTTCATTCTTCTTTTCAACATTTTTTGGAGTTTGATTTAGCTTTGAACTTTCTCCTTTCTCAAACCCTAAAACCTTTTTGTCCTTAGAAGCCTTCTAATTTACAATCTCTCATCAAGAATTGTGGAACTCTTCTTGAATTTGTCTTCTTGTTTCTTTGCTTTCTCTAGATCCGATCTTAAAGTTACAACCTCTTTTTCAAGCTTTGAAAAATATTTATATTTATCTTTTAATTTGGCATTAAAGTAGTCTTCAACTCTTTTTCCTTCTTCTATTTACACTTTCAGACTGGTGATAGTCTCATTTGATTTCTTACGTTGCTCATTTTTCCTTGGCTCTTTTTGTATCTTTATTGAGTTTCTCTCTCAAATTCTTGATACACTGATCTATATCATTAAGATCCTTTTTCATATCACTATTCTCAAATTTTGCTTTATTGAAATCATCAAGGGTTGATTTGAGTTCTCTTTCCATGTCAACTTCACAATCTTCTTCAACAAACCCTTCAAGAATAATCTCTTATAGAGGAATAGGATACTTCCTTATAGCCATGAGTTCAACCTCTAAGATCTACCTCAATGATCAAGCCAATGAGAGGGGGGGTGAAAACATATTCCCTAAAATTTATTAACTTAAAATGCATTTCACAACATCTCATTCAATTTGTAGTAATGGACAGAAACATTAAAATCATGCACCACATCAATAGACACAAGAGCATCAAATTTTACATGAAAAAAACAAAAAGGGAAAAACCATGGTGAGGATTAGCTCACAATATATTATAACCAATTATAAGATATTACAGAATGGCTTACTTCCAGGTGGACTCATTGTCCATAGAATAGAATAAATGGCTCACTGCCAAAATAGAAAAGAGGGTGGCTTACTGCTAGAGATTGAACTAATTACAATGCATCTACAACATGTTGAAGATGGTTCCAATTAGGCTTAGAAAATTGAATTAACACACTTCATAGTTCATCACAATTACACTTCACACTTATTTGCACCAGATCTCACACACACACACACTTAATTATTTCACATCTTTCATTTCTTTCACTGAATTAATTAACCTTGCATATATACAATAATCAACAAAACATCAATTAGGTCAGCCTAATTAGATGTATTGTGCATGCTCATAACTCACTGGCTCAAAACACCAACACACATGCCTTGTAGAAATTAAAAAAAATGTGCAACACATTAAAATAGGTTAGAATAACCTATAATCACTCCTATGATACCACTTCATATATAATTTGACTCCACATGACCCCAAAATACTTAGGTTGGCCTGGATAGAAAAATTCGTGAAGTAATAACAGAATGAACCAGCTGTTCACTCACAAATCAACATCCAAACCACCAAAACACTTGTCACTTGGAACATACACACTAATAACATTCACAAACACATCCTCAAGTCTACACAACAAAATATTCATTTGTAGTGGAATGTGGAGCATTCCAACATACACTTTGTCACTACAACTCTACTATTTCTAGAGTTGATACTCTATCAACACTATCTTCAACTATGGATGACATAAAGTAATGAAACTTTGGATTTAGCCTCTTCCAACATGCACCAACATTACCTTAAAACTAAATAACCATATTCTTCATAGTGGAGCAATGCAAACCACAAGACTGGTTCACTGAATACTAAAAATTATACTCTAGGACTTAGGAAAATTTGGTCTTCAATGAACCAACACTACTACAACTCTACCATGGGTTTCCATCAATGAAAACACCATATTTTTTCATGCTCATCAACTTTCACCAATCTCCCCACTCAACTATCTCTTCACACTATACATCATGCTCATGTTGCCAACTCAAGTCTCCAACAATCTCCTCAATGACAAAAAAAACTTCCAAAATATCCTTTAAGTATCAGCAGTCTATAAGTGACATATTCTTGAATAAAATTCAACTCATAAAATTATCCTAGACTAATCCCCGTCATCATCCATCCCTAGAATATAGTATTGATCACTATATTTCCTAAATTTCACCTTGAATAAGATCAACAATTATGAAATTTGAAAGGAAGGTAATAGTGAAAAAAATTCTACACTAATTAACAAAGAGAGTAATTTATAATATGGTCTAACAATTTCAAAGTAAATATACATAGTAAAATCACTCACCATATAATATTTGTTGCAAGTATGAAGGTGTTGTCATTGATGTCAATAGGAAGTCTACTGACTGATGTTGTCATTGATGTCAACTATGGGATGAAGATGTTGAGGATATTGAGAAATTTGTGAAAAAGAGGAAAACAGGTTGTGCATGTGTAGTTGAAACCTTAAGGAAGTGTTGTGAGTACACAAAGATATCTTTTTGTTTTAGAGTCTGAAGATGAGTTGGAATAAATTAATGAGATAAGATGATGTCTTTGGTACTTAGTCTCCAAGTGCTTTTGAGAAAATTTGATAGACAGAGTAAATTGTGCTATGTAAGTGTTCATAGTGTGCTCTGGTATTGTGCTTCGTGTTTCTTCTATGTTGATAATATGCTTGTTTGGATCTTACAAGTTATTCAAGGTTGTCAAAGGTTGCTATAATTTTGGTTTTTGGATCATTGTATAGTGCAAGATATTCTCACCAGTGTGTGAGCCAGTTGTTCAATGATGTTTTTTGTGGCTTGGGAGAAATGTATCTGCTCTACATTTCTTCACTATTTTGCTTTAGGTTGTGTGGATTTGAGAAGTTGTTTATAATGCTTGTATCTTTTTCTATTCAAGTTTTTACTTGATTTTGTGTAGTACAGAGTGAGTTTCATTTATCATTATGCAAATAAGGGCTATCAGTTGTCTTAAGTTGAAGTGTTTGTATGATGCAAGCTTGGATTAAGTGTTTGATAAATCTTAAGTAGTTTGTGGATTATTCTAGATTTTTTTCAAGTGAATTATGCTTTCTAGAAGTTTCATATTAATTTATGGAAGCGTGTACTTAAATTTTATGGTGTTTTGCACGGGTATTGGTTGACTTATGTTTAACACTACACGTGAGGCTTGTAGAAGTGTGTTGAAGTGTGTTGGGATCTATTTGGGTCCTAATTAAGGATTTATGTAGGTCACCTTCATTCCTATCCACCGTGGTAATGTTTAGATGTCGACCTATTTTGAATTTGTATGTATAACGGCTAGTTGTCAACATTGGAGAAGGTTCTAAGGTTGAGATTGATATAAATATGTGTGGTGTTGTTGTGAGTTGATGTATGAAAGAATTAAGAAGCAAGATAGATGTGATATTGATGTGAGATTGATGTGAGACTGATGTGAGTGATGAGTGTGATGCGAATTTGAGCAGAGCAGTACAAATTTTAGTGTTAGGGTTCTCGAAGGTAGTGAGTTGAAGGCATCCAAAATATTTTATGTGAGACTACAAAAGTGTACAAGCAATTGTGGTGGATTCCTTGTTACATTGATCTTTTTGTAATGTTCTTCAATCTTCTTGTATTATTTCTATGGCAGCGAACCCTCGTTGTGAGCCTTTTTGGATAGTGTGTCATATTCTAGCATTGAGCCCTTTTGTACCAATTTTTCTATTACTTATATTGTGAGCTAATCCTCACTGTGATTTTTCCCTCATTGGGTTTTCCACATAAATCTGATGTTCTCTTGTGTATGGTGTTGTGATTTTAGTTTATGTTATTTTTATTTCATGTTTAATCACTCTGACATAATAAGGGTTTAATGAATGCTTGTGGATCTGATTACTGTTAAGGGTTTTGAAGTTTTAATTTGCTACAACTGATTCACCTCCTCTCAATTGTCTTGTTCATTTCTGATGAGGGTGCAACCCAAGACTTAGAAAATAACCCACAAACAAGAGAATAATTTTATTATTCAGAAAATGGAGCTTCTTACATGCAGAGGATCTCAAATCCCCAAGTTCTACAACACATGCAAGTTACAGAAAGCTACGAATCACCCTTTCGCAATATGTGAGCTTGTCCCCAAAAGTTACCCAAAAATTAGAAACCTGCCCATAAATAGAGCTCCTCTTTAGTTTGAGCCAAAACAACATTCAAATTTGAGTTTAGGTGGTTTGGCGCTAAAATTTTACAACATGAAGTTCAAATTTCAAAAGAGCATTTACAATTGTATCTTCTAGAAAGT
>VDFB02329875.1:0-19219 GCA_007258455.2 Sequoia sempervirens
ATGCTAGAGATGTGCAGATACAACAACTACAATAGCAGGTGTAGGTTTTGATAGGTGAGCGGGATCAGGCTTGCCAATAGATTTTGGTTTTGACTACTGAGTGAGACCAGGCTCGACAATAGGTGGTTGCAATTACAGTTGAGTGGGATACTACATTACAAAGATTTTAGGCCATTTATAGGTGAGAGAGACCAGGAGGTGGATCAACATTAGCAAAATGAGAGCCTTATGACATCCACCCACGGTCGGACAGTTTTAGCGCGGCTGTATAGAGAGGTTGTTATGGAGGTTGCGTATTAGAGGAAACATTATCACAAGGACGTTTTAGTGACTCTTCGGCAACCTGATTTTTCATAGCAGAGCGATGCACACTCCTAAGCAGAGGATCAGCCTAAGCGGTAGGTTGGAGAGGGTAGTAGCCACCAAGGCTAGCTCTTTTTTGATGTATAGTCACTTTTTTATTTTTCCACGTTCTTTATACAGATATACATTCATGGGCTCCTTTTTGATAGCCTCATGGATATTGTACTTATGATCAATGTACATACACTGATCTAGATTTTGTACCATGACACATTTTTTGATATATATACGATACAGATACAGATGATTCATGCTTATGATGTGTTCATTTTATTTCATGTATAGATGATGTATGAATGCTTATATATCATCATGTATGGATGCACTTACCTTTATGCCTATGTGATATGTGATGTTATGGATGAATGCAATGTTATGATATTATGATATGTAGATGTATGGATGCAAATGATTTTGATATGTAACTATTTAAGATGCTTAGAATAACAAATATATATTATTCATCATGTCTTAAATGATTATGCAGAATGTATGATGTGATATGATCATGAGATGTATGATTATGCTAATGGTTTTTGGATGTAGGGTGGATGCATTAATGATGTTTTTGTGTGTCATGATACTAGGTTAGTGTGGAGAGAAGGTAGAATAAAGAATGAACAACCGTTGTTGATGATGATTACTTCAAAAGATCCAACAAGTCCTTGATCCATTGAGACTTTATTAGAGATGGTGATGAGACAATGCAAAAGAATGCAGGATGGGTGCTCACACTTTGGGATTGGGATTTTTCATCATTCCTTATTGTTTGATATAACACATAGACATGATGCATCAAGGTATTGATAACGAAGACAATGTTGTATCTAGTGTAATGGACTTTGACTCGATAAGCAGATAGGATAGTTCTTGTTCACATCTTGACATACGGAAACGTTGTTGGAATGAAAGTTAGAAGCTTAGAACATATTGGACCAAAGCATACATAATAGTCAACAACATACTCTAAACGACCTTCCTACACACAACTAAGTAAGTATGCGCCAAGATTATTTTACAAAAGTATCCACAAGCATAGCAAATGAAAGATAATGATCGGTGCCCCATTCATTTCTCTCTAAATCATTTTAGATAGACTTCATTGAGAGGTCCTCAGAATGGGTCATTAAGATAAATCATAAGAAAATATCAAAGAAAAACATTCAGTGTTATCTATAGCTCCTACCTAGTTTAAGTTTAGCTGAGGTGATATCTGATACTGATGTCCATTGCAGGAAGGATACATCCTAAGACATGTTGATCAGAGGGTTGTTTGATGTTGGGATGATGATGCTAAGATGAGCTATTGCTATAAACTTCACTAACGTATTTACCTATGATTAGACTTTATATTTTGACTTTTGGGTTCACACTTTATGACTTGCTATGTTTGTTTTCGACTTGTTTTGCCAAAAGGTGAAGGGGAAGATCATTTATTATGGGTGAAAGTTTATTGTGAGTGAAAGCGATGGGATGGATGGGTTTTGGATTTTCTAGAATACTTGAAACATTTTGGTATTTTGAAATGTTTTATACTATTTTTTGGTCTTTTCGGTGCTATATGAATGTTTAGGATTTTTGATTTTCCGAGGTCAAGTAGGGTTTTGAATATTCGAGGCTTTTAGGTCTTTTTGAACATTTTCTATTGTTTTTGATTTTCCATTTTCTTAATGTTTTTGTGTTTCTAACATTTGATGTTTTTGGGATTTTTGATACCTTTCCAAATGTTTAGGTTTTTTGAGTTTTCGAAGTTTCAAACTCACAAACCTAACCTAAAAGACCTATCATAGGGCCTCGTGGAGTCAGACCAAAGATTAGCCTTTCCTATGTTATACACGCAGAGAATTCACGAAGGCTTGACTCAACTCGCATTGATTTATAGAAAGATATGAAACATGATAGATCTATAGCTAATTACAATGTGTACTCACTAAAGGATCGAATTTTAGGTGTCTCTGGGGCACATCAATGATGGCCTTGCCTACATTAAAGCTCGTAGATGAGCAGTTCACGCGAGACAACAACTACTACAACAACAGCATCGCTAAAAGGACTCCACTCTAGGGTGCCTACATCAATGATGCATTTCTTCCTAGTTAAAGCTAGAGATCTATGGCTTTGATAATATACAATGTACGAGAGATGACAAATCTGGCTACAAATCCAACCGCCAAAGGACTCCACTCTAGGGTGTCTTGAGGGCACATCAATGATGGCCTTTCCTATGTTCAAGCTCAAAGACGATGTATTTCGACAAGAGACATTGTTTTTTGGATTTTTTGATATTTGAACTTTTTAGGGTTTTTGATGTTTTTTGAATGTTTAAGATTTTTCCTTTACAAATTTTTAAACTTTTTAGGATTTCGCTATAGAGAATTTCCATGCATGTTTTGGATTTTCTTTGCACAGGATTTTGCAAATGTTTTTGGTGTTTTCTGATAGGATGTCCCATGACCTTAAGATATATAAGAACTCGATTGTGATGCATAACGACATACCCCAGTGTGATATGTTAGCCTACTTTGATAAAGGTAGGACAAACTGACCTTGATAATATGCCAAGTAGTGCCAAAGAGTTCATGATACCTTACAGTGGCAAGCCATGATAAGGACGCAAATGGGGGATGAATGGCAATGTAAAGAATGATAGGTCAAAAGAGCCAAAGAATAGATGGAGATACCTTACTACATGAGGCACCCGCTTGGCCGTGCTTTCACCACAAGTACTTTCCCAAAGTGCCAAATCAAGTGGTTTTCATTAGAGGATGATTTTTTTCTTTACTTTTTTCGATCCTTTTTCTCATTTTTTTGGATTTTGATTTTTTTTTTTTTGTATTTTCTAATTTATACCCTTCATGTTTAGGCATAAATTTTTTTGAGATGCAAGTTGTTGATTGGCTCCTACAAGGGTTCACCTTTAGGGGTTGACAATTGGTATGCTCCTAATTTGTAGCTTGTTGTGATGACAAAGGGACCCAACCAGTTAGGCTCAAACTTTCCTCTGTTGTCTTGATTTGGAAGGTTCTTCTGATTTTTCTTTAAGACGAGATCACCTACCTGGAATGACTGACATTTGATTCTCTTGTTATAGCTTTGTTTCAGTCAATTTTGATACACTTGAAAGTGATTAAGGGCATCAAGATGACGTTCATCTAGTAATTTTAGCTCATTTAGTCGAGACACTTTGTACTCTTCCTCAGTTATTAGATTCTTTAGTGACACTCGCAATGATGGGAGATCAACCTCAATAGGAAAGATGGCTTCTGATCCATAGAATAGGAAAAAAGGGGTTGCTCCTATAGGTGTGTAGATACTATTTCAATAAGCCCAAAGAGCGAGATTTAGCTGCAGATGCCAGTCATAACCATCTTTGTTAACTATTTTCTTTAGAATTTTCAAGATAGTTTTATTTGTTGCTTCTACTTGGCCATTGCCTTGGGGATAGTATGGTGTAGAGAATCGGTGTTGGATGTTGAATCTTTGACATAGCTCTTTCACATCCTAATTTTTGAAAGGGGTTCCATTGTCTAAGATAAGGGTTTGTGGTACACCATAACGAAAAATCAAGTAATTCAGGATAAACTTGGCTATTTGCTTTCTCGTTATGTAGGTCATAGGAATGGATTCAACCCACTTAGTAAAGTACTTAGTGGCGATTATGATGAACTTATGGCCGTTGGATGAAGTTGGAGTGATTTTTCCTATGAGGTCAAGTCCCCACTATGAAAAAGGCCATGGTGTGATCATTGGTTGCAATTCCTGAGCTAGAGCTAGAATCAGATCCCCATGCTATTGACACTAGATGCATTTTCTCACATACTGATGAGCTTCTTTCTCCATGGTTAGCCAATAGTACCCTATCCTCAATAGTTTCTTAGCTAATGCCATACTACTAGAATGGGACCCACATATGCCATCATGTACTTCTGTTAAGGTAGTTAAAGATTCCTCTTAGTTAAGACATCGTAGTAATGTCCCTTCGATGCTTCGATGGTAAAGGGTATCACCTAGGATCACGAATCGGGATGCCTTTTTGGAAAAGGTCTATTTAAGGTTTGGGGTGATGTCTAATGGAAGGGTTCCTTTGTTAAGGTAATTAAAGATGTCATGGTACCAAAGGGATCTAGGACCAACAATGACACGTGAATTTAGATTTAGGTATTTTGAAAGTTGGTATGAGAAGTTGTTGTACCAAGAATTAACATTGAAGAATGTTGTTCGACATGTCTAGTAGTGATCCAATTGTTGCGATGGTGTCTATTGCTCTATTGTTCATGTGAGGAATCTGCTCAAAAGTTATGTCTATAAAAAGATCTTTGAGATTCTCCACCATTTTTTTGTAAGGACTGAGCTTGTCATCTTTGGTTTGATAGTCGTCATTAACTTGGTTGATAACCAGTTGTGAGTCTCCATAGACTTTCATATTTTGTATCTGCCACTGAACTGCTATCCTAAGACCTGCGATCAAGGCTTCGCACTCAACAATTTTATTGGTACGTGGGAATGATAGCCTGTAATATTTTGGGATGTAATCACCTTGGGGGTGATGAAAAGAATGCCTACTCCTAATCCATGTTAGGTGAATGATCCATCAAAGTACATCTTCCATTGAGCTGTTAGATTAATAAGGAATATTGATTCATCATGGAACTCAGATATTAAAGGGTTCTCATCATAGATGGGTGCTTCTACTAGTTGTTCCATGATCACTTGTCCTTTGAATTCCTTGTGCTCCATGTACTCTATGTCAAATTTAGTCAAGATCATTACCCATTTGGCCATTCTCCCAGTGAGAATTGCTTTGGATAATAGATATTTTAATGGGTCAATCTTTGTGATGAGCTTGATTTGATGTGACAACATGTAATGCCTAAACTTTTGTGAAGTGAAAACTAACGCTAGGCATGCTTTCTCAATGGGTGAATAGTTCATCTCATAGCCTACCAAGGTTTTGTTGATGTAGTATATGGCTCTTTCCTTTCCATTTTCATCATGTTGTGCTAAAAGAGCTCCTAGTGCTACTGATGTTGCTTAGATGTATAGGATCAGTGGCTTGTTTGGTACTGATGGCATGAGCACAGGTGGTGTTAGTAGATAATCCTTGATTTGTTGGAAAGATTTATCACATTTTTCATCCCATTTGTAAGTTATCCCTTTATGAAGAAGGTGCAAAAAAGGGTGAGTCTTATTTGATAGCTGAGCTATGAACCTTCTGATGGACTGCAACCTTCCTTGTAATCCTCTCATTTGTTTCAATGTCTGTGGTGGTTCCATGTCTAGGATGGCTTTTACCTTTGTTGGATCAATTTCTATCCCTCTTTGTGAAACAATGAAGCCAAGAAGTTTCCCTGATGTGACCCTGAACACACATTTTTTTGGATTTAGTTGTACCTTGTATTCTTCAAGCCTATTAAAGATAGGTCCTAAAACTTGTATGTGTTCACTTCTCTTCTTTGATTTTTCCAAAATATCATCCACATAATCTACAACTATTTTGTGGATCACGTCGTGAAAGATGTGGGTCATTGCTTTGTGATAAGTATCTCCTGCATTCTTCAACCCAAATGGCATCACATTCTAGCAGTAGGTTCCCCATGGGAAAGTAAAGGCAGTTTTATGTTGATCTTCTTTGGCGATTATGATTTGGTTATAGCCTGAAAATCCATCCATGAGTGACAACATTTCATGCCTAGTTGTTAAATCTACAATGAGATTAACGTTGGGAAGATAGAAGTCATCCTTCGGACATGCCTTGTTTAGATCTCTGAAATTAGTGCATATTCTAATGCCCCCAGTGGGTTTTGAGACTGGTACCAAGTTTGAAACCCACTCAGGATAATCTATTGGTCGGATGAATCCAACGTCAAGAAGCTTTTGTAGTTCAAGTTTAACCAAGAGTGTTATCTATGGGTGCATCTTAATTTCTACTTGACTGGTTTGGCCTCAGGATAGACTACAAAGTGATGCACAACTACTTCTAGATCAAGTCCTGGCATATCTGTATATGACCATGCAAAGTTAGCTTTTCTCTCTTTAAGGAATATTGCAAGGTTCTTTTGTTCTTTATCTAATAAGGATTCAGTATAGAGGGTGATCTTAGGTTCTTCCTTTGTTCCCACATTGACTGGTGTAGCCTTTTCTGCTAGTACTGTTGAATTCTCTGGATGCATTACACTAAGGGGGAGATTGAATCCTTCATCCTTGGGTGCCTCAAGGATGTTTTCATTGTTGGATGCATCCTTTGTTTTTACTATTTTGGGATTAGAGAGAGCCACTAGGTGGTTTTCACTCAAGGATCTGCAAGTTAATTTCCTTTCATTTATTTTGTGATTGAAAGATTCAATCGTCTCCCCATGTATGCCCATATATCAAGCTCTATGTCAGAGCCTTCTTTGTGATCTGCCCATGATAAGTTGTCTCAGAGTCCCATGAATTCTGAGATCGCTTCATCATTTTTGAATAAATCTATAATCGGGGGTCCTTGTTGGTCCATGTCAATGAGTTGCGAGTATACCAAGCGTATTTTAGTTGGTTGGTTGTTTGAGACAAAGGATGTTATGGATATCATGAAGAGGGTGTTGTTTTCAAATAAGTTAGTAACATCAAGAGGAAATTCATCTAAGGTAGTATCACATGATGTAGTTGACCAAGAGAAAGCCTCAACTCGTTTAGCAGAAATACCTTTTCCATTAAGTGTGACCTTGCTAGTAGTACAACCTAAGCCAAGACTTTTTAGTCATTTCTCAGGAACGATGGATTCTAGTAAACCATTGTCATTATGTCCTAGATTCTCATTCTTTTTATACCCCATGCTCTACATTAGTTGTAGACCTTTGTTGTCATCTTTCATGGGAAGAATAGGAACAGGTCATTCATCACGATAGAGGATTTTAGAGATATCTTGCTCATGGATGTCTTCTTGCTTCAAATCTCCCCACTTGGTGAAGGTAGTAGTTTCCATCTTGATTATTCTGGTTCTTTGGTGCTAGATGTTGGTTCCCCATGGTTTTGAGGAGAAATAGGTAACTCTCCTAAGACAAAGGTGTCTTTCAATATTTTGTAGCTTCCACAACCATCATCTTGGATTATGGCTGACATCAGGTATGCTTTTCACAATTGGTACTTGTGATGCTGAGGTAGAGGCTAGAGATGATGGTTCAACAAATGAGCTTGTTGGTATAGATCCTTTGTCATTTTTGAATATTTGTGGGATCTTGTAAAATTTGGCCTCAAGGCTAGTGCAGTAGTAGAAAGGCTCGGGATCTCCATGGATAGTGATTTCTCTACCCTCAAAAGGAAACTTCACACATTGATGATAGGTTGAGTCTACAACTTTCAAAGCATGGATCCATGGTCTACCAAGTATAATGTTATAGGGAAGATCAAGATCAAGTACTTGGCATGTAGTTTCTGCAATGAGAGGTCCCACTTGCATAGAGAGCACAATTATTCCTTGTGATACCCATTCTTGATCACCGTATGCTCTAATGGTGGTAGTCTTTGTCTTCTCAATAGTATCATTTGAATAGCCTAGATGCTTGATCAATTGTAGGGTACAAATGTTTAGACCAACACCTCCATCTACCAAAACTCTTTTGACCTTGTTTTTATGAATGACAACCTCAAGGTGTAAAGCATAGTTATGAGATGGTTTTGATGGTAAATCTTGTTCGGAGAAGGTTAGAAGATGGCTAGCGATATGCCCTACCATAGCTTGAAATTGATCGGTATCAATGTTCTTAGGAAAAGAGGATTCAGACAAGGATTTTTCTAGCATTTCTCTTTCTGCAGGAGATAATTTTAGGAGTTCCAAAATTGATATTTGAGTGGGGGTATATTTAAGCTAATATACAAGATTGTACTTGCTAGGATTAGATGCAAGAAAGTAGGTTGTGTCCTAGATTGAGTGGGAATGGCTCCTTGAACGGTTATTTTTCCAAGTCGTGTGGTGACTCCACACTTTGTACTAGCTCCTTTGATGGTGATAACAATGATAATGCTATCATAGGAAGAAACTACATTGGAATAAGTATGTTGAACATTGGTGTAATCCTTAGCTTTTCCATGGTTGTTAGCTTTGTTATGATCAGACATAGGGGTCTTGTATATCTTGATATCCTAGTTTCTAGCTAGTACCTCAATAGATATGGTATCGTTCTCTATGAGATCTTGGATGATATTCTTGAGTTTCATGCAAAAAAAAAAATTATGTCCTTTGATTTTATGAAAGTCACATATATCATGCTCGTTGTACCGGGATGGATTTTCTTGGGGTTCTTAGTAGTGTTCAAAGTTAGGAAGTGTTATCAAATTTGACTCTACCAATTTCTTCATGATTGTCTTGATGGGTTCCGATAACTGTGTGTACTTGTGTTTAGGATAATTTTTCTTGTTACCGGTTGGCTTTGGTTGCATGTTGGTGTTATTGATCTAATTGTTTTGAGGTGGTACCATTTGTTGCATAGTTGGTTGGATACTAGTAACTTGATTGTGGTTGGGCCTAGGAGCACTTAGTATGACCTTACGTCATTTTTTATGTTTTTATGTTTTTAGCCCATACACGAGGTTTCTCATTTGAATTGGTTGAAGGATAGTTGTCTTTGTAAGCTTGAGTATTTCCTTGTGATATTAGGGCTCTTTCAATCTTAAGGGCTCTTGGAATAATTTTGTCATAGGATGTGATGCATTGCATTTTCAAGTGGAATGATAGATTCATATCAAGGTTGGCTATGATGATTCCCACTTATTGTTCGTCAGGAAGAGGCCACTTGCTTTTACTAGCTCTTTGTCTCCATCGTTGTAAGAAATTTGTGAAGGTTTCTCTTGGATTTTGTTTAAGAGTGTACAAATCTTCTAGACTAACATCCATGTCAAGATTTAAGGAGAAGTGATCAATGAATTTGTCAGTGATTTCTTGGAAAGTTTTGATTCTAGGAGGCAAACGAGAGAACCAATCCATATAAATACCTATTAGTCTCTGAGGAAAGAGGCGCATTAGATATGAATAATTGTAAGCTATTTCCATGCACATGACATTGAATTCTTTGATATGGTCAACATGACTTCCTCTCCCTTTGTATTTTTTAAATTTAGGTATTTCAAAACTAGGAGGGAATGGTATCATTGCTATGTTTTAATCAAATGGGTAAGCACTGACATTTCTGTGTATGAGGTTTCTTTGTCTTTCCCATGTGAAGGTCCTACATTTCTTGTGAGAGTGCTTTCATTTTTGATGCGAGATCATCCTACGGATTGGATGGAGGAGCATATGGTGGGATGAGAGATGAGTTATATGGGGTATATGAAGGTGTGATATTTTGTGAAAGTGATGAGTATGTTCCTGATGCGGTCATATTAATGATGTTCATATGAGGAAAATAGGATCCTTGTTGCTATTGTTGGGCATATTGTTGAGCTAGTAAGGCTTGTTGTTGAGCTTGCTATTGTTGTTGCGCCACTAGGGCTTGTTGTTGGGCCTGTTGTTGTTGTTGTGCTAGTAAAGCTACTTGTTGAGCTTGTTGGGAAATGGCTACTTTCTATTGTTGTTGTTGTTGTGCTAAGGTTGCTTGTTGAGCTTGATGTTGTTGTGCTAATGCTACTTGTTGAGTTGCTAAGGCTGCTTGTTGTGCTTGTTGTGCTAAGGCTTCCTGTTGTGCTACTAAGGTTGCTTTTTGTGCTTGCTATTATTATTGTGCTAAGGTTGATTATTGTGCTACTAAGGTTGCTTGTTGTGCTTGCTATTGTTCTATGGCTTGTTGGTAAGTTTATTGTGCTTGTTGTAGAGCTAGGGCATGTGCGTGCAATGTGGGATCAGGTGGTTGTTGAGATATCGGCAAAGGATTAAGAACATTGATGTTTTCAGTGGTTAGCGGATTGGTAGTGAAAGGTGGAGGATTCCCTTAGTTTAACATTCCTTGTGAGATATTGGATTAAGGGGGAAGAATGTATGTTTGAGGCCCTAATTGATTTGGTATAGAAAAAAGAGTTATTGAAAAGGATGATGTCATTAAATTTTGCAATGAAAATGACACACTAGGACCTTGAGTCCATTGATTGAATAGATTCCCTTGTCCTATTTTGGGAGGATTTCCTTGTGTAAAAGATGTAAAAAAAGGATTCATGATCAAGGTACTCCTAGGATTGATAGAACTCGTAACCAAGGGATTGCTTTGTGGTGGATTAAGAGGAGATGATGTGGTAATGGTAGATGGAATGGATGAACCCACCGAAGGGTTGGATAAAGATGTTCCTAGTTGCATTGAGGGTTGATTCTATAATATGGTATTGACATGCCATTGTGTGTTGCTTTGAATTTTTTGGTCTATATTGCTCTGCGTGATGGTAGGTACACTTGTGGTATTCATAGGTGTGGTCGAAGAAGGGTTTCCTCAAAATTTTGAAGTGGTGGTGGAAAAGTGAAGTTCAAGCAGAGTGTGTATCTGGTTTGGACCTTCGGGAATGGGAGGAGCACCAAAGGTAGGTGTCCAAATGGTGGTGGGAGGTGGAGGTTTAGTTTCAAGAGTACCCACAAGTTTATTACTTTTGAATGGTAAGGTGTGACCCAAATCTTTAGCAAGGCTAGTTGCAAGACTAGGTATGTAAGTTTGACTTAGCCCTTGTGATGGAGTTGTGAAATCCTATGTGAAACTTTGTGCTACAAATGTTGGGGATATAGGATCTACACTTTGAAAAAGTTGATGTTCTAAAAGTTCTTCCTTGGTGAGCTCAAATAGGTTGTCTGTGACATCTTTGATTTTGTATGGTCCTGAAGGAGATGATGGTTGTTGCGATGGTGTAACATGACTTCTAGGATCAAATTCTAAAGGATTTAGATCACTTGAGGTAAATGTGACTTTTTCTTTTTCCATGATTCTCTTGTGTTGTGATCTCATCTTTACCATAAATTTGGGGTCAACGATGGGAGAGTTGTGTTGAGTTTTGTAATGTTTGAAGTCTCTAGTTGACTCAAACCTAGGTAAAAGTGATGATCTAAGTCTTTTGGGAGAAATGATGATAATGTGGGATGAAAAGATGGGTGATGTTGGGATAAAGGTTGTTAATGAACTTAGAAATCTTTAGGGTAGACTCGTGACCTTCAAGACAAACTAGTTCAAAGATAATAACTATATCAACTAAGTGCATGGAAAAGGATACATTTCACATACGAAGTAGCTAAGATAGCAAGTTGCTTTGATGTTTTAAGTCCCAAAAGTGTTGGTTTATTTAAAATTTTGCAAAGGTAGATGAGGTGAAGGGTGAAATGTGATGAAGGGGTGAATGAAATGTTGGACCCAATGTTGACCTAAAGTGAACCTTTTGTTTTGACAAAATCACGGTAGTGAGAATGATGCTAGACCTCTAAAATGTTCAAATCCTAAAGACTCAATGATCTAGAAAAATTGTTGATCTTCAAAAACATGAGGATTTTGTATCATAAAAAATGTGTACATGTCAAGATATTTTCTCAATGTTCATTCATAAAATTTTATCAACAACTTGTTTCTATTTTCGTAAAGTGCCTCAATGCGATTGTTGATTGCTTTTGCACTACAATGTCTAAGTTTATGGTGATGACCAGTTGACTTTCATTTGGGGATCTTTACTTTGTGTGAGATCATTTGGGAAAGTGAGCTTTTGTTTTGATAAGATCAAGGTAGTGAAAATGATGCTAGACCCCAAAAATGTTCAAGTCCTAGAAAATGAGAGGAATGAGGGGAATGTTCAAACCTATTCTAGCTCTTCTAGCTCGAGCATAAAATTTTCTCAGCAAAGTGTAACGGTTGCAATAAAATATGGATGCCCACTTTTGACCATACTCTATTTTACGATTCCTATGTCTGAAATTGCGAGTTGGAGAGTTTTTTATATGAAGTTTGACCTTTTGATGAATCATTTATAGGAGTTGAGTATCATGAAAAAGATTAGGATTTTTTGACTCCAAAAGAACGCAAACAATTTAGGACTATACCTTGAAGCGTGTCTATAAAATTTTGCTACCAATTTGTTTCTATTTTTGTGAACTGCTCAAAGGTGTTTCTTAAGGGCTTTTGGAGTGAGATGCCTAAGTCTAAAATGAGGTCCTATAGACTTTGGTTTAGGAATCCTGATTTTTCATGAGGTCATTTGGAAATAGTTTAATTTTCTAGGAGAAAGGGAGATATTTATTTCCATGTGGGTGGTGGTAATAGGGGCCTTCCAGCCTCAATATCAGTGTGTTCCTCTTCTTCATCTAAAATGGTTGTTGTGTTTCTCCGTTGTGATTTTGTTTCCTTGTTTTCAAAAGTGAAGCTTCTCAAACTGCTAATGACATCTGTTTGTTCACCGTTTATGAATTCAAAGTTTGGTTGAATTATAGCACTTGGAATATTAGGTTGTTCAATGGGAGCAATCAGTCTCCAAATAGTCATGTGGGGTTCATTTTTCAATTTATCTTTTCTTAAGTGAATTGATTTTACCACAAACACTTGTCTTTTGATTATGTTTTCAAACTAGATGTTTATGTCAAAAACATCATAACTTTCACAATATCCATTTCGTGAAAATCATGAGATTAAAGCCACAATTGCCTATGTTATCTTCGGTAAATATGGGTTTAAGATTAATGTCAAGATATTTAGAAATTGCTAAGGATAAATCCTTAGGACAAGCAGTAATATCAAGGCTAACTCAAAAAGTCCATATTTAAGCCAAAGTGTTTGAAATTTTGGATAGTGAATGTTTGTTTTTGGAAATTTTTGAAAATCAAGCAAAGTGTTAAACTGACTCACAAGCATTACAACCCTAGGCTAGAAATGACTATATTTGTTGTATTCCCACTTGGATTTCTCTAGCTGCGCTTATTCAGAGCAGATGATTAGAAGCTTGACCACACTGGCTTCCCTCCACAACACTCACTTCTATGGGTCATCCAAGCTTCAAGTTCTCATGAATCTCCCATGAAAAAAATTCATCTCTGCTAAGAACCACAAATATGTGGGACAGCTTCGGAGGTCCGACCTCCTAACATCAACAAATATTAGGGATTTTTGGCTTCTACACAAATGTTTGTAATAAGGGCACCCGGTTCAGAGGACACTATGCTAAACTCCCTCAAGAGTTATCCCAACCCTTAGAACAAAGGCTTTACGCATCATAAAGATACTAGGGGAGAGCTATCATGCATCACGCCTGTTGATTGCAAACTTTTCTTGCAACCACAAATTTATATAGCAATTCAAAAGAGCTTGGATTATGCTCATTACCGCTTGGGTCATTCCCTTGGGGTGAGTAATTTTTCCCACCAAGGTAGGCCCTCTAAAGGTGAAAAATAGTGAGTAAGTACATCCATAGTTTGATCATCTTTGTTCGCATGCACAAAGAGAGAACACACGATATGTCTTTTCTCACACTAGCATGGTTGTTCAATTTTAAACCCAAATTTAAAGTGTGGAGGTGATTTTGCAACATGATAGAGAATGTTTATGTTTCTCAAGATCACTAAATGGCGTGAGAGAATTGCATACGCATTCACTTAGAAAAGTTGAAAACCACAAAACAAAACAAACAGTTTTCAATTTTATCCTTCAAAGAAATAATGAATTAATTTTAAGCACCAATTGAAAGATAAGTTTTCCTTGTTCAATTTTAAGCCTAATTGAAAGATGTGATGTGAGGGTTCATTTTTAGCCAAATTTGAATGCTCATTTTAAACCCAATGGAAAACTAGTGTGTTTCCTAAAAATTGAAAGTAATAAAGCATGAAATTGGGTTATAATTGCCCCAAAGCATTAAACGCTAGTTACAATTATAGAATGTTTAGATAGAAGAGAAGTTCTTCAATTTCGCTCCATGCCTTAAAACCTACAAAACCCTATTAGTCTAACAATGAAAACACAGTCAGACATCGATCACTGATCAAATAATCAAAAGAAATTAAGTCACATGTCAAAAAACAATCGTAAAGTTTCTTACCCTGGTTGAGCGTAGTTGTACACGATGGCATCGCAATTTGAAATTTGGACATCGCTCTGGTGAATTTGAGTGTTGCTTTACAGAAAGGACAGTGAGCACGATTGTGTCACTATATTGATGGGCATCGCTGTAAATGAGTGCATTGTGATTTAAGTTTGAAAGCGTCAATCTGTTGGGGGTGAGCATCATCGTTTTCGTTCCACAATAGTTCAAATTTAAATAAGCGTCACTATATTTAAATCAACATCAACCAATTAAATATGCATCGATGTATCAAATTTCTTGGGTGTCACTATATTACGATGCTATTAAAATAGCGTCGTTGTTTGTGGTTTGAGTGTCACTGTGCAACCTATAAAATAGCAAAAACATGGATTTCGAGCCAAAAAACAACTAAATGATCAGTTTGCCCTCCTTCTAGCGCCAGAATGTCAATGCGAAATATCAGTTATGGGTCGAATTACACTTGATCCATGAAGAATCGAAGCATAATGAAGCAACCGATACTCAAATCTCAACAAGATCAGTTAATCAAAATTGAAAGTAAACATTTTATCGAAAAACCTAACATGGTAATCTTATGAAAGCTTTAAAGAAAACATCTACTTTAATCCATTGAAATTTATCTTGTTGTGGAATTGGTGTCGCATTGATGTGGACCGACGACCCTTTCCCAATCCCGTGATAGTGAGCTTGTTTCAATCTATTCTATGGAAGAGAATCGATGAAACCATGATGTTTGGTGTATGAAAAAACTAAATTAAGCTAAAATTAACATGATGCAAGCTAAGTTACCATGATTTTATGCTATAAATGATCTAATTATGCAATTTCTAAGCTAATCTAAGCTAAAAATGAGCTAAAAAATGAAAACCCTAATTTATTTACAAACTAGGATGGATGCATGGAAGCCATTAATGAAAGTTCTAAGCTAATATGCAACTAAAAAAAATAAAAATAAGCTAAATGTATGCAAATTGAGAGTATGGATGTGAGTAAATTCAATAGCATGACTTTGCAATAAAAGATGGATCCATTTGTCTCGAAATAGTGATCTATTTATAAGAGAGCAAATGAGGAATGAATGGTTGAGATCAAAAATCTTAATCAACAGTTCAAGATGAAAGAGATGAGAGGTATGGATCATGGATTCTCATCAATAGATGAGAATGCAAGATGAAGATTAATCAAAGGATCACAATTACCTCAAACAAACACACTTTTGACCTTCTCACACAGATCAAAGGTAACTTGCTAGAAAGGCAAGAGGGTTAACTTTCTTTTGAAGCTAAGTGATTTGATTAGAGGAGAGGGAATATTCCTTAGAATATTCCATTAGGGTGAGGAAAAAGATGATTTTATAAATTAAAACAAAGTTTTAATTGTGCAAAAAGGATAAAGAATATTGCATGGGAATATTCCCTTTGATTAGAGGAATAATTAGTTTAATTGATAATTAAACAAGGTTTAATTTATGTAATTAGGGGATTAGAAGAATTAAGATATATTTATTAAATTAGATGATTTAATAAATAGGGGAGGGGTGAAATGATATTTAATTAAATAGGATAGGGTTATTTAATTAAATAAGATGACTTAGTGGATTAAATTAAATATTTTGATTTATTCAATTTAATGAGATGAAGTGTTAGTGCGAAAAGAGGTGAATTTACCCAATTTAATTAATTAGGCCAAATAGACGAAAATGATGCAATTAATTAATTAGCTAGGCTAATTGAATCAATTAAGTGAAAAGAGGATAGATAAAGAGGAAATGATGTTAATAAATCTGATTTAAGTGTATGACATCAATTAGGACAATTTTCAGTGTCTACATTTACCACTCTATTGCATTTGCAATTTGCTTTTCTTTGCCTGCAACTTGGACAATATTTAGTGACCATAGCCTCAACTTCCACATGCTTCTTAATGTGGAGAGTATCCAACTAAGTTACCAAATGGTTGATAATATCCTCTTTCATGTTGGATGATAAATTGCTTAGAGCTATTTTTGAAACCCCTATGGATGATTTACCAATTGTGGATGTCTTATCTCCTCTTGGCCTTTTAGTAAAGGTCCTGGAATAATTCCTACAGACCCTACAAATTTCTTGAAATGGTATTTATGAAATATATCCTTGCCCAATGAGGTTCAAGGCATCCATGCAATCATCATTAACTCCCATCAAAAAGACTAACTTGAGGGACTCTTCTGACAACTTGTTTTGTGGATTTTTCTTTAGAGAAAACTGAAATCTCCACATAATCTTCTAAGGGCTCATCATCCTTTTGTGACTGTTGTCAATCAGATTGCACCCAAATGCTTAAATAGTTAAATTTAGCAATATGTTGAAACATGGAATGATCCTCAGGCATGTGGGTTGCCTAATCTTGAGGATCAATCTCCAGAGAGGGCTGGTTCCTTGATGAAAACCTCCTAAAACTAACTAACTTGGCTGGAAAAGAAATAGAAAGCTTGCTTGAATTGAAATCCTAAAGCTACAAGAGGTGATTGCACCAAAATTAAGTGATTCTATTCGCTATCCTAAATCTATAATCAGCTGCAATAAAGTCCTAAATCTATCTCACAATTCAATTAAGATCATGAAATTCATTAATATTTCACATGCAGGTTCGAAGTTTCAATGTTTGTAAGAGGAAAACTAGATTTTCACATATACAAATGACTAAAATCTTTGTTAAACACATCATGCAACCTGAATTATAACATGAAATCTTCTTGTTTTTTAAAGCATTAATGAGACAAAACAAAGGATTTAAGATAAAATCACAGTGTTAAATCGAATCATTCATATGACAATAAAATTCAAGAAAGTATTGAGAAGGAAACACTATATTGAAAACTCTATTACATTGCTTGAAATAAAAAGCTGAGTTACAATGCCTCACTACTGTATGTGTAAGCAGGAAAAAAGAACTAGAATGAAAAAGATAAACTTTTTCAATATATACAATGAGAATGCACCTCAAAGTGCATGAACATGTAACTGAAAGTTAATTTCAGTGAGAAAATGACAATTCTAAGGTGAAATCCGAGCAAAAGAAAAAATCCCTAAAAAATAAGGTTCAAACTCATGCAAAAATGAGTGGACTCAGTCTCAAACTCGTAGTCATAAAGCATGCAACTGATTTGTAATTCAAATTGAACTGGAAATCTCTGAACGTGGGCCAAAACATGCAAAACCCACCTTGCTTTAATCAATTCACCTATGATAACTTACAGTCCATTTTTGCATGATAAATCTTCCATCTAATAATCTCTGATTCTCTAGTTCCATCTACATCCTTCGCATGATTTTCCTTAAAGAGGACTAAGTGATTAAATATAAAAAAAATAAGCAATGCATGATTATTTAAATATTTAAATGGGCAAAGCACCTCTTTATTTTCGTTTTAAATATTAATGTAATCATACATTAATATCCAATTACAATGATAGTTTGAACAAAATCATGCAAATATGCATGAGTCTAAGTGTTTGGTCATTTTTAGTCTACTCCATCATGACTCATGCAAATATTAGGTTTATTTGACTTTGGAAGTCATAAATCATGAGGGATAAATAAAACATAATGATTAATTAAAATCATTAGCAAAAATCAACCCTATGCAGAACTAGGGCAGACAAAAGCTTTGAACCCTAAACACCTATCATCATTTTGCATCTTGCACTTATGGTGAAGAGATTTTGCTGTTGGTCACCGCCATGAGAGCTAGGTTGATTTTTTGCTTAAAGCTCGACCCATTTCTTTGAAGTTCTGTTGGTGAATCTCTGGCAACATTGCATGGTAAGTGTTTGTTTTTGTATTCTCTTTTTCATAAGAGCATCTCTGTATTTTCCTTTGCCGCGCCTGTCTTTCTATGCTTTTTGTAAATACTTGAAAACTTCTTCATGGCATCTTCTGGGCATTTCATTTTCTGTTTTTGAAGCCAACTACAGGCTTTATAGCCATGGCTATGACATATTATCTGATATATTCTTTGTCATTTCTTTGTCCCTGTTGATCTCTGCATTTTGCTGACTCTGGCCACCATGAGAGGAGAAAATGTTTACAAGAGATAACTTAAATTCTTTGGATATTGACCTCCTTATGAATTATTTTTGTTGCTGCTCATTTTGGGCGCTATGAATGCTTTGAACTAGTTGTGAAGTTTGGGAACTGGGAAGTGGGTTTTGAATTGCAATATGCCTGAATCTTCTCCATATTTCGCTGCTGGTAAGTCATTTTTCTCGCCTAGAAAACTCTCAAGTCTTTTGTTTTTAAACAACAATTACCTGGAAATATTGAATATGCATAAGGAGAACAATGTATCCTTTGAAACTACAACCTTCAAACGGTATTTGTGCCTTGTCTATGCTTTATTTTATGATAGGTCGCGGCCTCATTATATTTATGAAAAAATAGGGTAAACCCCTCTATCATGGCTATGAGTTTCTATCTCTTCACTGTTCTTCACTCCATAGGTCGAGATCTTCACCTGATGGATAACTCACGCCTGATACACTCCTCATAGTACCATAGTAATTTAAAAATCATTTTGTATGTTCATTGTGGATGCACTGTCTGATTATAATGTAGCTATCCTTATTGTTTAGTGTTAACAATGAACGTGATTATGGAAATTTCAAAAATCTAAATCTTATATGAGCATAAACTTCCATGTCTCCTTAGCACAATCACTTGATGTTTGATAGGACTGTGTCTCTACAAGGTGATTGCTTTCTTATTACAACATAAACTCCTAGTCATTGCTTCTTGATATAAAAATATTGCTCCTTGATCTCTGCAATTATTATTCCATGGTAAATGAATTACAGGCTTGCACTCAAATTGAAGACCTGTTCCAAAGACCTGTGTTAATATTCTTGAAAATAGTGGCACTT
>VDFB02329876.1:0-12391 GCA_007258455.2 Sequoia sempervirens
GAGGGTATGGACATTAGTTATGTTGTGATCACTTTCTATTTTGTAAACTTACCTCTTGTATAAGAGTATACTCATTGTACCATCTTATTGTTGTATTGAGATTACTTGAAATATCTCATTATGTAATCAGTTCAGTTGGATATTTGATTATAATAAGATATGTATACTGGAATATTCGTGACATTAGTTTTGTATTTGAACTATGAGAATGTGTTGAGTTTATTTAATATGTTTATGTAACACTGTCCTGGAAACTTTATAGCATTTGTGTAATCAATTAACTTTTAAAAAAAAATTATTCGATTAATTTTACTCATTACACTTTGTTATAGCGGTAACCAAGGCGGGGCGTTACAGATTGGTATCAGAGCAAAGGTTCTAACACTGGGTGCTCTGGATTAATGAGCCCATTAGGTTGTTAGGATGTTAGATTTGGTTGTTGTGTTTTTCGTTTGCTTAGTTTGTCTTATAACAAGACTTGTCTTGGTATTTGTGTGGGATCATGTCTAGGTGTCATGGTAGAGGTTGCGGTTATGGTCATGGAGGTAGTTATGGAGGTAGTCAATGGAATCACCTTCCTTAGTTTCGCATGAGTCGTTGAGCATGGCGGTAGCCATGGACAAGGCTCAAGCTATTGAAGAGAATCTATCTTTGGTCGTACGTGATCAGACGAGGGTTCAGATTGGCAGTGCACCTTCTATTGGTGTTGAATGTCAAGATGGTTAATCTCAGGTTGCGAGCTTCTCCAAGGGGCTTCAGGTACCCACAAAGGGAGAGCAGCAACAACCCTCGCAGACAGAGCATAAGAATTCTCAGTCCCAACATGGTGGTATTTGGTTTCAAAAGAAAAGATATTGGAGTTGGTTACGATCTCATCGTAATCATTCCAATCACCTAGCACAGAGTTCTTTGTCTGTAGTTAGTGGAGGTATTTTTCTTTGGTCTAGTGTATTTCCTAGTGATAGAGGATTTAGAAGGAATATAGAAAGTTCTTTTGTGATCCAGCGAGGGATTGCATCGTGTGCAAAGGAGGCATGACCAGTCACGAGACAAAAGCGGCTTTAGGGTTGTGGTGGAGACACAGGAAGATCACATTATGTTGTTTCAAGGATGCTTCCAGAGTCCCGAGCTCCAAAATTCAGGTTGGAGGGTTTACGTGGAGGACATGCATTATTCTTTGAGAACCGTGCATGTCCTTCAGAGTCAGGAGTTGATCCACAGGGATTAAGACGTTGACTGAGTACGGGTCCAATGGGATCCTAGTGACGAGTCTTCTATCTCTTTGGAGGACATATTTTGGATGTGTTTGTTATTTACTTTCTATTTGCAGGCTTCCAGGAGTAAGCCTTATTCTAAGGGGAGGATGTAGTGTCCCTCTGACTTAGACATATTGTTTGAATTGATTACCTTCCCTTAGATGTTTTAGATTACTTGATACTATGTTGTTTCTTTTACGAGGTGATTCTAGATATTACGTTGTTTTGATTTTGAGGATGTAGGCATCTTGGTTATTTGGTTATGATGGTTCGATGATACTATGATAGATTCATTTATGATATGGCTTATTGATTATGATTATTGCTTATGTTATCATGCTGATATGGTTGTATATGATTGATTTGCTCGTTTGTGTCAGTGGATAAGACAGTGTGGCATTACTCATTCGTGAGTATCCTGCCATGCTGCAATTCTTATTCACAGTGTGTTTTCTAACATGAGTTTATATATACATGTTTTAACCTTGATGTTTTCCTGCAGACACAAGTACCAGGTAACAGCTCCACCTGCTTGTCAGGTCTGAGTGTACCCCGATCCAATATTATTATGTTGACCGGAGATTTTGACAGGTCTATGTTTAGCCATCATTCCTTGTGAATGAGTATCTTTGTTTTTTCTGTGTTGTTGTTGCCATCTTCATTTTATTGTCGTCGTCGTTTTCATCGTCATCGTATTCATCTTTATCATTCTTATTGGTTGTGTTTCGTCATGTTTATTAATGTTTTAACCAACTCGTAATAATTTATGTATCTTGTGCATGGTGTGATTTACACATATTATCCTTTTCATAAAATGACAAGACGTCTCGATTTTGTGCATGACTTAAAATGTGCTTAACATCAGTTAAATGTTATTCTTAAAGATAACGACTGTGATCATTTGCAATATGTTTATGAGTTATAGTTTAGGCTTACAATGCTTTATTTTAACCATATTGGAATATCCCTTGTGAATATTGATGCATGGCAGATTCATTAGTCATATATTGTTATTTATTTGTCAAGGGTTGTGTAAATGGTGTAGCAACAGATTGATTAATCATGTTGTTAGATTGGATGGGTGAGGCTGATTTATTATGTCTTTGTAGAGTAGTGCGCTCTACTTGTAAATTGGACTTTTCTACCCTAGCACGTGACTTGAAAGTTGAGAAATGGTTGTTTGGGGTTCTATTGTTTAATGGCAGAATCGCTTCAACTCTTTTATTAGGTTCCAGCTACTATTTTTCTTTTCTCGTGGAAACATCAAGGGAACTCCATAACAATATCCTTAAATCCAAGTAAAATCGGATCATGTTTTCCTACAGTCTGCTTAATGAATGAAATGACATCTCACCTTCCATCTCTTTTGTGGGTTTTAGCGTTACTTACCTTGGGCATCTTTTTAACTTTTCGTCCACTAAGTGGAGTTGATTGTCCAGTTCTGAAAACAAGTCAAGCTCCAAGCTGCAGGGATGTAAGTGACGTAAGCCAAGCCCCAGACTCCAGAGAATGCTTTCTTACGGGAACATTGAACTTATTATTGGTTGTGCCTTAGTTTATTGTCTTCACTGGTTGTAATCCTTTTAAAAAAAGCTTTGAATAGTTCAAATGCTATTAATGTAAATCTTAATACAGTCATATCTATCCGCGTGAGTTAGTATACTGTGGATTAGGCGCAGTAATCTGTTGTTATCTAGTCGTTCATTATTAATATTGATACTAACTTGAGATGAATCGGGGGTATCGGTTGAAACCTAACTACCATCTGACCTGGAACTCATAGTACTCCGTGATAGTAGGGGAAGTGGACACCGAGGCTTGAAAAGTAAATGATGACCTTTTGCATGGTGACCAGTTCCAACCGGCCTAGAATAGATTGCATGATTCTGTAAAAGAGGGAGGGACGGGATTTTCCTTGGACAGACTCTGCACAAAGAAGAAAGCTGGATAATCATTCAAAAGGTTTTAGTGGGAAGTGTAAGTCTGAATTACACATTAAAAGAGAGAAACAACTCTACAAGATTACCAGTTTTAAAGGATACATGCGTAAAGAGAAGTCAAAGAATTTCGGTACAGGACAACTAACATTTAGCCAGGTATTTTTTTGTTTGAATTCTTTTCTGTGAAATGGTGCTTTCTTCTTTCTTCAGTGGAAATCAAGATCGACCATTCTTAATCCTTCCTCAATTATTCGCGTGCTTAGTTTGATTGGACATTGGTTACCAACCTATGTGAAAATGTTTAGAAGTTCTGAGGCTTGTCTTCTCCATGATAACAGTAGTTTTCTCCTGAGTATATATATATGGCGTATGATTGAATCATTACCGAATAGAATGGATATATATACTTATAATTAGGCGCTGCCCTAGCCAAGAATTGGTATGCCATTTTGTTTAAAAGATTTGGTTCAGATTATTATTTGCTGAATGTTTAACCCTTGATTAAAGAACTATTGGTTGTTATTTTCAAAGCTTATAGTCTCCATCTGATGTAATGCCTCCTTCTCCACCAGCGCCAGTTAGCTGAAAGATTATTTACCTATTTGTTATACCAGCGCAGTCTTTTGTTCTTGGGATGAGGAAAATTCCTTATAGGGCCGTACTTCTTTCACTCCATCTGCGCCCAGCTTGCTGTGTCCGCAGTAGTAGAATATAAATTGAATCCTTGCCTATGGCCATCCCTTAGTTATGGCGAATTTCTGCTAAAAATTATTAAACCAGTTAAAAAAAAAAAGGTTTAGAAGACGCTTTGTTAAACTCGTGATTTGTTAATCAGTTAACTACTCCTTATGGAATGCATGGCGTATAATATATTTCATTATTTTATTTTATTTATTGACTGTAGATTGCGAATTTAATAGATATTATGCTTTTCTTTCTGATACCTGTATATGTTATCTCTCTACCAAATCTTGTGCATGGCAAGATTTACACCAATCTTCAGTTATATGATACTCATTTAAGATAGCGAGTTTATTGGACAGATGGATAAGAACGCACATACTTTATTTAGAAGTCTTATGATAGAAAGCAATTTCTGGATAAAAATAATTTGATCTCTGTTTATAGTGTAAATACTGCCCCTTTAAATGTAAGACAATTACTGTTAACCAATACTTTATTCGTTATATTATATAACATTTTTATCATAAAATGTTAGTTACACGTTAGTTAATAGATTCTTTATAGAGTTGATTTAAACATATGATTCTTAGACCGTTAAAAGATACTTTTTCTTTTTTTTTTAATCTGTCATCTCACAATCATTAGGTTGGCAGAATTCCCACTGTGAAACCGTGAATTATGTATAACTAAATATACTGTCTTAAATGTTGAAATTTTATGTTATGGATGGTATTGGAAAGATAAGTCTGTCACTCTAGCCTCCAGAAATGAATATTGATCTTTCTTATAACTTTCCATTCAAACCATATGTGCGATGAGTCCACTATGCCTCAAAAGAAGATAACCTCATAATGCACCTTGTTCTATTTAGGAGATAGACTTAAGGTTTAAAACAAACCGTACTAATCTGGTGAGAGTTGGCGCAGCTATCATGCATCGCTCATCATGCACAATAATCTCCGTAAATACCTTCATATCTTCATTCCTTTCAAATTTAGTTTATGTGATAATAGCGCCATGCATGCAGGGAAATAAGCTTTTCATTTGTTATCTGAAGTTATCCTTAGTGCACACAAATTATACCATCAGGTGAAATTTAACTATAAGTTTAGACACGGATATTATGACTGGCATGGCAAATGAATACACTATTAGGAACTATTCTTGCTTAAGTTATCGATTTCTGTGTTTGACTGTATGATGTTATTCAAATACATATAAATATATAATTTTGTTGGATATAAATATTTATTAATACTTTAACTTAACTTTAAAATTGAATGGGATATTAAATTGATCTTGTTAATTGTATGTGAATTGTTATATTTAAAATGAAAATAGTGTTAGTTATTATTTGTGTAAGTGTGGTGATTTGAGAATTTTATCTTAGGAAACTGTGGGCAAGAAAGTCTATGTAAGTATGTATGTATAAATTTGTCAAAATGGAAGTTAAAATGTTAAGAGATGTCAAGATTTTACTTCTAGAGATTAGGAAGATATATTTGTAATATATGATATAAATATTTATATAATTGGTACTGTTGCCATGATTATATTTAGGGAAAGGTCTTGCACATCTGGTTGTTGTTTTGATGACATTATGAAAATATAGATTCATGACATGATCAAAATATTTGTACCTATGTAAAGTATGATCTTATGATCGAAGACTCTTTCCACAAATTTCGTTGTTCTTTATTGTTTGGGTCAAATTTGATTTTTTTGAAGAATTGTTGTTGTTTCTCTTGTGAAAGATGAAAATCTTTGTGGTATTGATTTTCTACGCTTGAAAGCTACCCTAGTTGTTTTATGATTGAGTCCTGATATAGAAAGAGTGGCTTACGATAGGGGCCGAAATCCGGAAGTGATTATCTGGGTAACCTATCGTAGGTGTGTTAAATTAAGTGAAAACCTAACTAATGTATTAGAGGTTGGGTAGTTGTAAACACTAATTCAGATAATATTTTCCTCGCCTACTTCTTAATGCTCGTTTAGGTTGAGAAAAGGCTGAGAAGGCCTGGAATGGCAAGTCGCCATCTTGTCTTCTTGAAAGATGTGTCGACTCCACATTAGTCTGCATAGGGGCCGGGAATCGGTAGAGGCTACCAGGGTAACTCTTGGAGATAGGGCCGGTAGTCTAGGAAGGTTCACCAGGGTAACCTATCCTGACGGTGTGATGACACTCTTAGTCTATATCATGATGGTGTTATCTTGTGATCAGTTTTTCTATTTTGATGAGATTTGTTACTTGAATTGTATCTGTCTGAATTTGTAATCATAATGTCGTTATGTGAATTTGTAAACCCCGTAAATGTATTGTTCTATCTACTTTGTTTGTGGACCTGTCAAATATCTCCTAGCACGGAGGGAGTGGACCTTCGGGTTTCACATGGTCGGGAGGAAACCGTGCTCTATCTTCCTTATATTTTCTTGTAGATGATCTTATGCTTGCAACAGATTCCAGTTAGCCCTTGGATCATGACTGCAAATGCAAAGCATATTCGAGGTTATGGACATCAGTTGTGTGGTGAACACTTTCTACTTTGTAAACTCACCTCTTGTAAAAGAGTGTATTCAATGTACCATCTTATTGTTGTATTGAGATTAGTTGAAATCTCTTATTGTGTAATCAATTCAGTTGGATATTTGATTATAATAAGATATGTATACTAGAATATTCTGGACATTAGTTTTGTATTTGAACTATGATAATGTGTTGAGTTTACTTGATATGTTTATGTAACACTGTCTTGGAAACCTTATAACATTTGTGTAATCAATTAACTTAAAAAAATAAAATTATTCAATTAACTTTACTTATTACACTTTGTTATAACGGTAACCAAGTCAAGCGTGCCATAACGGATCGCGGGCGGTGATTGAACTTTTTTATTTGAAGAAAGGTTTGAGGTTACTTTGGATGTTCGATAGTGGATAGTTTGGTTTAGTAGGTTTGTTCCATAATGATTTCTAAACACCTTGTATGTTTGGCTATGATCAAATCCTTAGGCCTCTGTTTGTACAAAAATAGACATCCATGACGAAAATAATCAATATAAACTTTTGGCTGGCGAAAAAGGATCAATGGTTGACAATGCTTTGACCCCCTTGCCACGGTTATCAATGTTTTTCAATCGTTCATGGAGAAAACGAACTCGTCAAGCTCAAATAAGACACGCCTTCAGCGTAAAAATATTTGAGGAAAGTGAGGACCATTAAGGAACTTTAAATAAATAATAGCACATCACCTTTCCATATCCAACAACTACCTATCACAGGGGGTTGGGCCCCCGAGAATGAGATTTGACACTTCCCTGGTATGTAGGGCAGTGTAAATCGCAACGTTTCATAAAGTTAAACCATGCAACAGGCGATAATGATAAAATAATTAATGTGAGGCCCATCAGTTTCTAAATGTCAAAAGTTTTAGACGCATCCATGTGCTGTCCCTTAATTTGGAAGGTTGGATTATCTGTCGGTATTCCACAACGTGCTGGAAACCCCATAATAGTTCACGTCATATACAGCTCTGCAATTGATGGGACCTTAATTCACTTATTTAATGCACTGCACACAGATTTCAGTATTCCACAACGTGCTTGAAACCCCATAATAGTTCACGTCATATAGAGCTCTGCAATTGACGCGAGCTTAATTCACTTATTTAATGCACTGCACACGGATTTCAGTTGACGTTTAATTTAATTTAATTTTGGTAAATTTTTTATTCTTAAGGTTTTATTTATTATGGATGGATTTGAATTGATTTAAATTGAGTTTATAATAGATTTTTTTATTATTTTATTTAAGATAATGTCATATATCAGAATTTAAGAGTGAGGGTGAGATTTAATCTAATTTAATTAATATTGATTTGTAGAGGGTCTATTAGACATAGCCTTCACATATGAACCATGAGAAGTGAAGGGGTCAATTACAAGCTCAACAATGTCCACATAGATAGCATGCATGATGCAACCATCATCCAGAGTAAACATCCTATTAAACCCTAACAATGACCCTATAAATCATCTACTGGTGCTTCCTAATAGATTCATAAGAGAGGCCAAATACCTTATCAAGGGTTTCATGAGAAGCCAAAGGGGTGTGAAATTTGTAAATAGATCCACCACCACATATAATAGACATAGATGATAAGGGACAACCTCCCCAAAATACTGTCCATTAACACAATCTTCATTCTTCAAATATTTTAATTCAAAGTTCTATGTTCTTTGAAGACATCCTAGAACTCACTTTGCAACTAAATAAGATATTAAATTCCAACTATATAAGATACATGTGTGGACATGTAGTAGTCAAGTAAATATTTAGTCAATGCATTTTTTTATCTACATTGGTGTTAATGAATCTTTGTAGTTTTGCACTCTAAACCATGTGAAAAATTCTTACGTGTTCTTCATTTGAGAGAGGAATATTTTTTGAGGATATGCCCATGAATAAAGTGATAATGCATTTCAATATGTTTTGTGTGAGCATGGAACACTATATATTCTTAGAAATTTGCAACACACTTTGATTATGCCAATATATAATTAGGGGATTAAGGTGTGAGTATTGAAGATACTCAAGAAGTTTTTAGAGCTATATGGCTTCACATATTACTATAATAATTTCTTTATACTCTTCTTCAATGAATGACAATACAACATTAAGTTACTTCTTACAACTCCATGAAATAATGGTATATTTAAGATTGAATTAATAATCAAAAGTTGGTTTATTATTGTCTTTGCAACTTGCCCAATTTGGATATAAGATTCTAGCATATTTGAAACCTTCATTCTTTGAACATTCTAATGTAAAGTTCTATGTTCTTTGAATATATCTCGGGACTCACTTTACAACTAACTAATGACTCTACTTTGGATTAGTCATGAATCAAGACAAGAGTACAAATATGTAAGATATGTGTGTACAAGACTTAGTTAAGTAAATCAAATTTCCCACCAAATCCTATATAGTGCTTCATTGACTACTTTACTATCTCAATATTTAAGTTAATGTAGTTCTAAAATCCATTGGTGTTAGTAAAAAAATTTAGTCTTTCTCTCTAAACTATATGAGAATTTCTTTGGTGTACTTCGCTTGAAAGAGGAATATTTTCCTAGGTGTTTGTCACAATTAAATTCTAAGCAAGTAATGAAGCGATGCAAGACTAAACATCTCAAAATTGGTCTTCCTATCCTCTTTCAATTTATTGATTAGCAATTGATCTTTAATAGTGATAAACAAATTGTCAACATGCAACATGATGAAGAGTAACTTATGATTAAATTATTAATATACAAATTCAGATCAACATCAAATTTATAAAAAACCCTTGAAAGAAGGTGTCATTTGAATGAGATGTCATCAACAACTAAATTATAATAAATTTCATGTCTAGGCAAGTTCTTTAGATGAGCTTTTATTATATCAAAAAGGGGGTGATCAAGCATTTATTTAATCCAAAAAATTGACAATATAATTTAGTTGTTAATATAAAAAAATTATTATGATTTTTCTTTAATTTTTTTGTACTGTAATAACTTGAATCGATGAGGTCACAAATGGGGGACCTCATCCTCAACATAAATTCTCAACAATTACACCCCGATAGGGCTTGAACCTTGATGGCAAAAATAACAACACAACAACTTAACCATCACAACATGCCACTATTGGATTTTGTCATAATAACTCAAAACTTTAATACATGTATTAATTTTTTCCTATTTCAATAAAAAAATTCTTGAAATTTGTTCTATTGAAAATACAACTATTTCAATAGAATTTAATTTTTGGCTAACTACTTATCCAAAATAGAAAAATTAATTCATCTTTCTATGGAATCTCTCCTCTAGTGCACCATATATTTTTAAAAAATAATAATAAACTTTAATTTTTCTTGAGAAAATAATGAACTCTATATTTTGGTGTTGATAATCTATTTTTAGTAAAAAATAGAAATAAATACTTGAATACTAATTAATTTATAGTAGTAAAAAAGTTATATTTTTAAAAATTACATGTATAGCTCTATGAAAAGTAGTTTTAGATTTTTTTTTAGTATCATTTGAGTAGAAGACAAAGGAAAATTAAACTCAAAAAAAATAATTTTCTTTTTTTTTGTAAATTGGCCCCAAAGTGATGGCACATGTATTTAGTGGACATTTCTAGTTGAAAAAGTTGTGACCCAAATCTAATTTACCTATAATTCATCTAATTAGAACATATACATTTGACCAAAATTAACTTTGAATTGGAAATGTTTAAATTTATTTATGTTAATAAGTTTCAATCTGAAGTGAGACATAATTTTGAACTTTCACCAATATAAGGTAGCATCACTTTGGTGCTAATTTAAAAAGAAAATTTTAAATTATTTAAAAAAACCTGATGTTACTACCATTTCTTTTCCTGTAAATAATGTTTCGAAAAATATTAAAATACCCTTTTATAGATCTAAATGTGTAGTTTTAAACAATATAATCATTTTAATATTTTTTATTTTTTATTTTTCAGTAAAAGTGGTCATCAACAACAAAATGTAAGGTTTTTTTATGATTTTTTTTATTAATATTTTTAAAAAATATGATGTGCTAGAGGAGAGATTTCATGTTTTTGATTAAAAAATAAAATTGGTTTATGATAATGACCAAACCCTATTACATAGGAATAACCCAACACAACTAAGTTTCCATACCAAATATAACCCAACTATAATCAAGTTTCCAAGAACAAAACAATACCCAAGGATCTAGCCTAAATGATGCCATACTATTTTTAATTGAACCTTACACCCTTAGCCCTGGTGTGTGATTAGGATATAGGCTTAAGGAGATATTTCATGTACCTTTGAATAATTATTCATGAAATATTTTTTCTAAGTTCTTAGACCTAGGAGAAGTGGGGGATGCCCCAATAGAGGGCCCATCCATGGGTGTTACATAAATAGAGAAATGTCTAGTTAGAGATGTTGATCAATAAATAATTGTATCAAAAGTAGATATTTGCCACTTTAAAACTAAAGGCAATATATGAATAGTGGAAATGGGTAGATGAACAACCAAATCATGACTTCAGTTGAACTCACTTAGAGGAGCTAATGGAGTCATAGGAGCCTCACTAGGCCCAAAAGGGGCAACCACTAGAGTGGGGGAATGCAACTCTGAGTTAGCAATTAAGCTCTCTAGATACATAGTAAGATAGTGGGGAAAGGTGATTTACCACCAAGTAGATGAGGATGACCTACAAAAAGCATGGGGGTAATTTGAAGCCAAATTCCTAGTGGTAAAGAAACATCTGCATTTAAATGGGATGCCCTTGTAATTAATAGATTGAATCCAAGGATGATTATTCACCTAATTCAAGATCCTTTAGGATGCATGTAAAGGAGGTGTAGGTCAAGTTTGAAGAAGTAAATTTCACCTTTTAGAAGTGACTTAGAGCATTTTCAATGGCTTCAAAGGTAGAACTGCACTACTACAAGGGTAGATAATGAAATCTCACCCAAACCAATATTATTTGATAGAATATTTTAAGGGATTGAAAGAGGGAGACAAAGGATGAATTAAGAGAGCCTATGTAGGCCCCACATCCAACCACCAATAGTTAAGACAACCTCCCTATTATGACAAGATTCAAAATATACTACAAAACCCCCTAGCATATGGGTAACTCTCTATCCTACCCTCAATAAGTGGAATTTAATGCTCAAAACTCCAATGATTTAAATCTAGGAGAGTAGGCCACAAATAGTTCAATAAAAAAATAGACCCTTGTTCATGAAAAATACTTTGTTATCAATCACTTCCTACCCTAGAATCACCACTACAATGGCCATAACATAGGGAAGAGGAATCTATTTTTCAAAAGGGTGGGAGTCATTTATAAAGGGATATTAGACATAGCATCCACATAGGAACCATGAGAATGAAGGGGTGAAACACATGTTCAACAATATCCACATGTATAGTAGGCACAATGCAACCAACTTATGGATTAGATATCCTTTCAAACCCTAGTAGTGACCCTTATAAATTATCCACAAATACCTTCCCTATAGACTCATTAGAAAAGATAAAGACCTTATCAGGGGTTCCATGAGAATAAAAAGGGGCACACAAGTTGTAAATAAATCTACCACCACATATTGCAAACATAGGTGATAAAGGTTAACCTCCTGGAAAAAACCATCCACTAGTGCAATCTCACTAATAGCCAACATCCCCAAATCTATCACTAGATCACACAGGGCGGGGGTTTCAAGTTCAAGTAGGAAACCATCATTCAAAATTTTAAAATGGAATGGGAGTGAGCAAGAAACCATTGTTCATTGTATATTGAGAGAGGTATTTCATGTTGAAATAATACAATTATTTTATATCTTCAATAAATAGTTGTGTCAAATTGTGGAGGCCCCTTAAAATAGTAATGCTTTAATATATAAGACTTTAAATATATATGTATGTATTTATGCATGTATGTATATATGTATATACTACA